>JAJIYU010009949.1:0-16566 GCA_030144865.1 Tinospora cordifolia | reverse complement strand
TTAAATTCTTAATTTTAAGTTATGTACGATTAAATACGATCAAGGCATGAAATGACTGAAATAGAAAGTCAAGTGTGCGTCGCTTGTAATGTAACACCGGCCCGGCCTGCCATTTGGTTTAGTCCACTGTCAAAAAATGGTGGATGCGTCCAATGCTTAATGATACGGGGGTTAGGGTGTTACAAGAAACGTCCCATTGAGGTTGGGTAAGGTGAGGTGTACATGATCATGGTGTTCCACCCATGTGGTTTGCACATGTTTAGGGGTAGCCATAAATTTATGGGTCCACATGAATTTAATAAAAATTTATATCTCATTATTTACTGAGAATTAATGACTTTAATATATATTTGTGTGTTTATAATAAAATAATGCACATTTCTGAACTATCATTTGGCTAGCGTGACCATCATTTCATTTACTTTCCTAATTTAGACTTCACTAAAGGGTATTAAGCAAATGAAACCCAAATTTTGGCCAATTGAGCTGATTTTTGGATATGTTGTCTAGTTAATCAATTCATGATATCTCGTGTCATTTCAACTTGTCCTAAGGTCAAAAGATATAGTAAATTAGGTTTGGACTTGCTAAATTTATCCTTGAAATGGAACAATTTTCATTTCTCCTCCAAATTCAATCAAATGCAATTGAATTGTTTCATTTCATTCAGTACTAGATTACAAGGTATTACAGTTTTCATCTTGCTCTTGGTACCAGTGATTTGTCGCCATGCTGTCAAATGTACCATCAAATTGGGACGAGTGGAGTTTTTGTAACTGAATCAGATCTTAATTTCTTCTTACACCCTTTAACAAATTGGAACCTCTGGCATGGGTGCCAGGTGTTATACTAGTCTCGCTTCTGCTTTGAAAATCTATATAACCCCATAATGCACTCATTCTTTTTTGCTCCAAAACAAGAGCATACTAGTTCCTCTTGATTTTTTTCTAGCCATCTTCTTGACAACCCTTTAGTTCTTGAGTGATCTTGAACTATTCTTGAGTGCTTCGGTGTTTAATTGAGTGTTCTTGAGTCATCTTTGAGTGCTAGACATGTTGAAGAGAGGAAACTCTGCCGAAATTTCAGTAATCTTCAAGTTAAGGTGGAAGTGATTTCTAAAACATCCATTTTACTTGTTTAGTTTAATACCATGTTCATGTATGCTTGATTTCAGTTTAGTATGCATATTTAGGTTTGAAAAACATGATTTAAATTTTAGATTTGCATGTATGTCATGTTAGTTAATCACGAAACCATGCCATGCGTAGATTATGCATGTTTAGGTTTATTTTAAAGTATGATCCATATTATATATTTGTTTTCATGCTTTGAATGTTTATGTGTCAAGCATGCTGAAATTATTTTATTTATGATTCATGAGTATGAGATTTAATGAAAGATGCTGAGATTAAGATACACGCACTGTCATAGTGAACTTGAGGGTTACTATGGGTGTTCTTTACATGTGATTAGTTCACATGGGTGATGTCCCAAAATACTTGGAATATGGGTTAGGCCTTAAGTCCAATGAAACTTGGCATAAGAAATCTTTTTTCACTTAATGGAGGTATTTTGATAAAGAACATCAAGGGCTTTGAAACCCCTTTAAGTCAAATTTACAACTATAAACGAAATATTGTTTGAAATGCCTAATGATTGAAAAGTGCTTGAATTTGAATGTGTTGTTAATCTAAATTAGTAATTTGGTTGTTTGAAAAAGATCTACTGTGCTATGTGCTCACGCTTCCTCTCTTATCTTTTCAAGAAATTAAACACATGATGATGCATGCTGAAGACTTAGAATGCTAGTTTTTAGAAAGTTTATTTCTTAATCACAATGTAAGAGCATACTGCTAAAGTTTTGAATTATTTAAGCTACAATACTTTCTTTTGATTTAAATTGGAGTTATGCACTCTCTTTTAATAAACTGAATAAAGAATTAGAAAGTTTTCTTTTATCTCTTATGCAATTGCCTTAGTGAATATTCTTAAATAAATAAGGCTTAGGATAATTGAAATAAGAAGTTAAGTTTTGTACTTATAAAGTGACACCAGCCCGACCCGCCTTATGGTTAAGTCCAATTAAAAGCCTCGAGGGTTGGGGTGTTACAATTGTGTTATCAGAGCTCAGTTATTAGATGTACTAGGATAGGAAATAGAAAGTCAAACATTAGTTGCTTTGCTAAAATTAGAAACTCAATTAGGTTCTAACTACACTTTGAGTTGAATGTAGAATGCACTACCTTCTATTTTGAAATTGAAAACTATTTTGAAAAGTGTTTTCAAAGAGGAAACACGTGTATTGAAATGTTTTGTTTGGACACAAAGACTACAAGTTGAGTTGATAGTGGGTAAGCCTTGTCCCGAGTAAAGTTAAACATTGAAAGGGAGGTAGGTTATCCTACCTTAGAAAGTGCGGTTATTAAGCAAACTTCAGTCTCCCTGCCCGATTTGGAGGTTATCCCACCAGCTTATACGAGTGGTCTGAGTCGAAAAACACCGTTACTTCCTATAAAAGAAAATTATAAGGTGAAAAATTAGGGCAAGAATTTTAATAGAAGTTGAAAAACATGTCCAAGGTGGTATCTTGACTAGAGAAAGGTTGTGAGTCAACCAGACTGAGACCCTAGGTCAAGGGAAGAGACCCTAGGCAGAAATATGGGTGTAGCCAAGGGTGGCACAGTGGATCAAGTGCATAAAACTTTAGGAAATAAGTTAGAAATTGAAAATGTGCAAGAATAGAATACATGTTTGGTCAGGACACAAGAACGAGATGTTTCTATAACTCTGGTTTCTATGTGGTACGGGACGCATAGGAATTTGGGGTTATGAAGGAAGCTTGGAATCGAAGAATGATGGACCATGTTTGGCGAATGATTGGTAACTTTGGAAGAACTTGTTTTTCTATGCTTGGCTGGTATGGGACAGTCAGGTATAGTGGGCTCGAGAAACCTTAATTATCGAGAAATTTGCGAAATTGTTTAGGTGTGACAATTTTCTAAGTGAAAGTTTAAGTGGAAGGGGTAGAATGATATGTGACACTTGAAACTAGAAGCTTAGATGGAGGCCTTAAATTTTGCTATGCTAGCGTGAACTTATATGATTGTATGAATTTTTGAAAAACATACTTGATGTGTTTATTTGTATATCATATGAAACCAAGTGTTGTACCCAAGAACAAAAAAAACCTAGAAGCATAAACTGTTAGGCCACTAAACAGATCGAGAACCTAGAGACATGAATCTAGAGTCATGATAGTACAAACATTTGATGCGGCAAATACTGTCAAGGTATTAAATTTATAGACAATGGTTGGAACAAGAAGATATGCTACCCGATCAACCCCTTTTGACGAGACAGAGCAGAAGGATCAAGAAATACCTACTGGCATGGAGGCCTAAAAGGAAAATATGATGAATGAAGTTGCTTGGAGGGTTATGGATCAACTAATGAAGTCTCTACTCTAGATATTCCCTTAGATAGTACCTCAGCCTCGAGTTGTTGAACCCATCTAGGTTTAGCAGCCAGCACATGTGGCCCAAGCTCCTGACTGTCAGAAGACTTAGGAGGATCTGGATGATAAGAAATATAAGAAGATGTTAATGGAGCTACAAAATTTCCACCTTTCACATTCTGAAGGAACAACTGACTATTTCATGATAGACCATTGGTATCAAGAGATGGAGGAGCATTTGAATGTGTTGAAGGTAACTGGATCAAGACGGGTGGCACAGGCCACACACCACGTTAAGGGATGTAATCTTCACAATTTTGTCAACAAAAAAAAATTATTAATGAAATAAAATTTATGGAGAAAAAAATTCTAAAATAATTGAAGGCAAATGAAATCTTAGTATCAAGATGATCTAACTAATGATATAATGTTAGTGGAATTATCAAATATTAATTAATTAACTTATAATTATGCAAGTAGTGGAACAATTATGGAATTAATTATCTAATATAAAGTAGAGTGAATTATATAATTATTTGTACCCCTCTAAAAATAAAAAATATGAGATAAATACATAGAAATGAAGAAATGAAAAAAGTATAGAGAAATATAAATTATTAATTATTGGTAATATTAAAGAAATGAAAAAAAATATAAAATAAATACAATATTAAACAAATAGAAAGGAAAAAATATTAGCAAGTTAATAAAATAGAAGGACATGTGCAATAAACCATGTTGACATCAATTAGAAAGTGTATAATTTGCAAATTTCGGATAATAACAACCTTAGAAAGTAATTTTGGTAATTAGAAACTGCATCCAATAGCCCAAAATCAATCCTCCTAATCTAACGGTTCATATCAAACAAAAATTCGAACATTGCATTCGAGGTTGATTGTGCGACCAGGATTCGTGCTCGCGTTGTGTTGATCATCTGGTGCTGCACTCGAGGTTCATCGGATGGTGAAAATCAAAGCTGCATTAGTTGATCGCAAATAGTGTTGCGCTCGAAGACAATCTGATGGCCCAAATTTGAGATGTCTTCGATCGATAGCAAATCGTTGCTACACTCGAGGTCGATCCGAGCGTCCAGATCAAAGCCGCATGAATGAAGATTCGTACACCACGATTGAGGCTCATCCAATGGTCCAAATCTGAGGCGCTTTGTTAATCGCAAATCATATGCTGTGCTCAAGGAAATCTAACGGTCCAGATCTAAGACGATTTCTGGATGATCGCAAATCGTTGATGCGATTGAGGAAACCCAAAGATCCAGATCGAATGCTCCAATTAAAATTACACAAAATCACAAAAAATTTGATTAAAATCCGAGAAAATGTTTCTAAAATCCGAAATTTTTTTTCTAAATTTCAAAAAAATTATCCAAATACACTTGCTATTTTCTTATGCTTGGGGGGCACGAAATTTTGAATAATTGACAAGTTTCGTACAAGGAAGACACCAAAAACTTACCATTCTATGCCATTTTAAACTCTATATAAAGGACCCCTGGTGATCTCATTGTTTTTACCCAAATCAAGAGCATACTAGTCCCTTTTAACTCTCTCTAGCCTTCTTCTTGGTAATTCCCTCAGTTCTTGAGTGATCTTGAACTGTTCTTGAGTGTTCTTGAGAGTTATTGAGTATTTGAAAGCTTTGAAGTAACGAAACTCTGCTAGATTTTAGAAGTGTGCATAAGAGACTTATTTAGGGTGGAAGTGATTTTTTCAAGACCCCTTTTTCTTATTCGAATTGCTAGCATGTTCATTGTTTGTTTTGGCTTTTGAAATCAAAATAATTTTAGTTTTAGTATTCTAAAACATATTTCTGTTTCATATTTGATCCTTGTTCAAATTTATAAATTCATAGTGATCATGTCATGTTTAGTATCATGCTTAGGCCTTATTTCAAATAATGATGCATGAGTATGATTATTTTATGATTTGATTTTTAGATTGTTCATATTCTAATTTTTTTTTTATCTTAGTTTCATATTCTGAAATTTATTTGAAAATAACCATGTACCATCATAACAAACATGTGGGTTGCTATGGATGTTCTTTTCTCATGGATAGCTATGAGGTTTTAAGACCTAAGTGCTTGGTTGGTGGGTAAGCTCCCTAAAGTCCAGAAGTCCAATGAAATTGACTATATAATGCCATATTTCACTCTAAGGAAGCACTTAGTTTAAAACATCTAGGGTTGAGAAACTCTTTTGGTCTAAATTACAACTTGAAACAATATGATGCTTGAAACGCCTATTGCATGCAAGTGATTAAATAATGAATGTGTTATTAATTTGAATTTGAAAAATGGTTGTTTGAAAAAGATCCACTGAGCTTTGTGCTCACCCCTTCACCTTCTTTTTCAGGAAATGAAATTATGAAGACCATGGAATTTGGATTTTAGCAAGTTTCTATTTTTTTAAGTTTCCTTTTAATGTAAGGGTATGTTGCCCAATGTTGAATAAGTTTTTCACTAAAATTTTATTTTATGTTAGAGGTTATGAATTTCTTTTGATCAACAATGTAATAGTTTACATTATAAAGTTATGTACTTTCTTTTTATGAATAAAGAAGTTGAATTTTTCTTCATTTTAATTGCCTTGATTTTATTGAATGAAAATTGTATTCTTGAACTTACTCTAAGGCATGAGGTATTGAAAAATAGAAAGTCAAGTGTGTGTCACTTGTAAAGTAACATCGGCCCTACCTGCCAAATGGTTAAGTCCACTGTCAAAGAATGGTGGTTATTTCGAATGCTCAATAAATGTGGGGGTTGGGGTGTTACAGGGATCGACTAGAAGTTGGTGGCATATGATGAGGATGGACCCTAACACAAATGTTGTGAAATGAGCTAGAAAAAGCTCATGGAGATCTTTTATGAAAAGTTCTTTCCCTAAGCAACACTAAGTAAGCTATATGAAGATTTTGTCTGGCTGAACTAGAAGGACATGATTGCAACCAAATATGAGCGAATGTTCACTGAACTGGACAAATTCTCCCTAGAAATGATTAGGAAAGAGAGAATGAAGGCTAGTCGTTTTGCACAAGGTCCCAAGATGGAGATCCAAAAGATAGCAAAGACTCTGGGCCTAAAGACATACAAAGATGTCTTGGAAAAAACCCTAACCCTAGAATAAGAGCTCAACCTAGAACAAAGGTTGAGGGGGAAGAATAAGAGGCCCGAGAATTATAAAGATCAAGGCGCCCAGAAGAAAAGCAAGAATGGTGGGAAGGCACTACAAAAACAAGGAAAAAACAAAGATGAGTCAAGGGAGCAAGCAAAAAGACAAGGGTAGTGCTACATGTGCAGGCAGAGATGCCATATAGCTAGAAATTGCCCGATTGCACCAGCTTAGGCTCTCTAGCAATAGCATAACACTCAGGTAGGAGGTCAAAATGGTCATCCTCAAGTCAGGCAACAACAATAGAATGCCAATCAGGGGCATCACCGGGGTCGTGGTCAGAACCAGACCAAAATGTTTGTTGTTGAGACATTGGATGATCAAGTCCCTGTAGTGGAAGGTACATTCCTGTGAAACTATTGTTTGATTTGGGTGCCCCAAAATCATTTATTTTTGAGAAACTAGCTGATAGGTTACAACTTGTGACAAAAACACTACCCATAACTATCAATGTGTCCACATCAATAGGGACTATTGTTACCTCAAAACAGAATCTGCAGTTTGACCTAAGATTTGGGGATTATCTCTTAACAGTTGATCTATGTACTATACCTTTTTATGGCTACGATGTAATCTTGGGGATAGATTGGTTAGACCAATAGCAAGCCCAGATAGATTGTCCTAAGAGACGGGTGACCATAATAGGAAAGCCTATAGAATCAATGAGAATATGTAGAGATTACGAGGAGTAATGGTAAACTGCTTAAAGCAAAAATATTGAGTTTGAAGAACTCTCTGGAGAAGAACTCTCTGGAGAAGAACTCTCTGGAGAAGAACTTGTTGAACTAAAGAGAATCCAAGACCTAGCAATGGTTAGTGAGTACGAAGATGTGTTTCCAGACTACTTACCCAAACTACCACCTGCTAAGGAATTAGAGTTCAAGATTGAACTTCACCGTAAAACCAACCCTTTAGCTGTACCTCCTTATAGAATGGCACCAGTAGAATTGATCGAGTTAAAGTCCCAACTAGATGAGCTCTGGGAAAAAGGCTTTGTCAGGCTGAGCGAGTTACCCTAGGGAGCTCTTGTACTATTTGTGAAGAAGAAAGATGGTTCCATAAGACTATATGTCTACTATCGGAAGTTGAATCAAGCTATAGTGAAGAATAAACACCATCTACCAAGGATTAATGACCTATTTGACCAATTAAGAAGAGCCACCCATTCCTCAAAGATTGATCTTAGGTCAGGTTATCATCAATTGAGAATCAGGGAGTCCGACATATGCAAAATAACCTTTAAAACAAGATATGGACACTTCGAGTTCACCGTGATGCCTTTTGGTTTGACCAATGCCCTAGCAGCATTCATGTACTTGATGAACTGAGTGTTTAGAAAATATCTTGACCAGTTTCTGTTGGTATTTGTAGATGATAACCTAATCTACTCCAAGTCAAAGGCTTAACACTCAGAACACTTGTAGATAGTGTTGGAGACCCTCACAAGGCATCAATTATATGCCAAGTTCAGCAAGTGTGAATTATGGATGAAGACGGTCAAGTTCTTTGATCACGTAGTATCAACGAAAGTCATCTTTGTAGATCTAGAGAAAGTGGAAGCGGTCATGGATTGGAAGCAACCAAAGACAGTTATAGAGATCAGGAGTTTCTTAAACCTAGCTAGATATTATCGAAGATTCATACAAGACTTCTCCAAACTAGCAGAACCAATGACCAAGTTAACTAGGAAGGGAGTTAAGTTCAATTGGGATGAGAAATGCAAACAATCATTCTAAGAATTAAAGAAGAGATTGACTATAGCCCCCATCCTAGTTATTCCAACCCATGGTGCTACCTATGCCCTCTATATTGATGCTTCACTAAGCGAACTGGGAGCAGTCTTGAAACAAGAAAAGCAAGTAGTTTCTTATGTCTCACGATAACTGAAGGTCCATGAGAAGAATTACCCTACTCATAACGTAGAGTTAGCAGCCATCATGTTGGCCTTAAAATCTTGGAGACACTATCTTTATGGTAAGAAGTTTGACCTCTTTACAGATGACAAGAGCTTGAAGTACATCTTCACGTAGAAAGAATTGAACATCAGGCAACAAAGATGGATGAAGTTCCTTAAGGACTATGATTTCCAACTATTACATTTGTAAGGAATATGATCTAGGGAAGGCCAATGTGGTGGTCGATACCTTAAGTAGGAAGTTAAACAAATAGGAGGCAAAAAAAAAACCAAATGTACCAACTGATTGAAAACTTTAGGTTGAGTGTGACTCTAAATGAAAAACATGCCTACCTTTACAGTATGTCTTGCCAACCAGATCTCCTACATCAACTCAAGGAAGAATAGGGGCAAGATAAGTGGTTTGTAGACCTAATAGAAGGAGTTGACCAGGGTAAGCATATTGACTCCAGGTTGGATGCTGAGAATGCCTTGAGACTTGGTGAGAGGATATGTGTGCCCCAAAATGGACAAAATGAGCAGACCATACTAGATGAGGCTCATTAGACCAAGTATACAATGCATCCAAGTGGAGATAAGATGTACCAGAATCTCAAAAATACTTAGTGTTGGAGAGGAATGAAGAGAGACATGGTTGATCATGTCTCTAAATGCTTAACTTCTCAACAAGTAAAAGTAGAACACAGAAAACCCTCTGGAATGTTACAACCACTCCCCATCCTTGAATGGAAGTGGGATAACATTGCCATGGACTTCGTCAGTGGTTTGCCCAGGAACCAGAAAGTAAAAGACACTATTTGGGTGATTGTGAAACGTCTCACTATTGTGAAACGTCTCACTAAACTAGTTCATTTCTTGCCAATCAGATCCACAGACCAAGTTAATAAGCTCAGAGAACAATATGTGAAAGAAATTGGAAGATTTTATGGTGTACCTAATACAAATGCACCTAACAAAAACTCTTGCTTCACTTCTCAGTTCTGATAGAGTCTACAAAAGGAGTTGGGTACTAAATTCACCATAAAAACTGCTTTTCACGCTCAGACAGCTGGCCAGTCTAAGAGTTATCCAGACCTTAGAGGACATGTTGAGGTCTTGTGTCCTTGACTTTAAAGGCAAATGGAGTAAGTACCTACACTTAACAGAGTTTTCCTATAATAATAGTTATCAGGCAAGTATTAAGATGGCTCCTTGTGACTCTTTATGGAAGGCCTTGTAGATCACCAACCTGCTAAGCTGAACTTGAAGATCATGTATTGATTAGGCCAGACATAGTGGAAGAAATGAATAACCAAGTGAAATTGATACAGAAGATACTAGCTATAGCACGACGTCATCAGAAGAGCTATGCTAACAAGAAAAGTAGATCCCTAGTGGGTGACAAAGTATTTCTAAGAATCAGTCCTTAGAAGGGTATCAAGAGGTTCGAATTCAAGGGGAAACTATCACCAAGATTGGTTGGACCTTTTGAAATACTTAGAAGAATCAGGGAATGTGCTTATGGGTTGGATCTACCAAATCGGATGACTTCAGCTCACAATGTGTTCCACATGTTGATGCTGAGAAAATATAAACTAGATCTCTCTCACATTATCCACTTGGAGGAAGTGAACATCCAAGATGATGCTACTTATGTAGAAGCAACAATTAGAATCCTTGATCACAAGGTACAGAACCTAAAAACTATGAACATTTCCTTAGTTAAGGTATTGTGGAAGCATCACAGGATAGAGGAAGCTACCTAGGAGCTGGAAAGTGAAATGAAGGCCAAGTACCCACATTTATTCATTAGGAACCTTTGAGCATGTACGAATTTCAAGGATGAAATTCGTATTAAGGAGGGTAGGTTGTAGTGCCCTGAAAAATTTGTATTAAATGAAATGAAATAATAAATGAAGACCAATTCATTTCTAGAATCCACTAGCAAGTCCAAATGAGCTCAAAAACCTCTCAGGCATGCAAAATTTAAGAAAAATGAATGAAATGAAGTAAACACCTCAAATGGTTTAGGCATCCAAAATTTATTTCATTTGCTCAATTAGAATTTCATTTTCTTGGTATACCTTAAGGAAATCTAAATTACGAAAGAAAATGAGGAGAAACTTAGTCAATTGAAAGTTATGAATTTTTATTAAATTTACATGAACCCAAAAGTATGTGCTAAGCACCTAGAATTCTAGAAAAATGAGATATATGAATTAATTTTAAATTCATGTGGACCCAAAAATAAATGAGCACTCCTAAGTACAAGTCACATGAGTGATAATGCTAGCATGAAATGATCATGTGTGCCACCATGACTGTTCATGTACACCATGCCCCATACACTCAAAGATGTCCCATGAGGCCAGAAACCTAAACCAACCCTTGTGTGTGTGTGTGTTACGAGTAGGAGTTTCTAAAAATATAATTAGTGTGCCACAATCAAACCCTAACTGTCCAAAAGAAAGGATTATGCGTATTTCAGCCATGATTATATACGCCTTAGTCCTAGCACACATATGATGTCCCAAATGACCCAAATTGGAAGTTCAAAAATGTGATCATGTGTGCACCCAACCATGATATGGTACACCTCACCACCACATGACTTGTGTGCAAAACTTAGCTGCCACCCTTTTGCTCATGCAAACCAAAGGGAAAGTTTCACAACTACAAACTAAATCAAGCTAGATTATGCCCTAATTAGGCTCCTCTTGTGCACACCAAAGAGGGAAACCAAAAATGGAAAGCTTCTTCATGCTCTCCTTAGCGCCAAGATCCCCACATGTAAGGTGTCCAAAGTGTCCCCATTGAGTGCGCACTACTAGGGGAGGAATCAAGAATAGAAGTTTGGAACTATGCTGCAAATAAGAAAGATTCACTTGTTAATTCGTGAACCTCGACCTTAGCAACAAACCAAACCATGGACCTAGGGTTTACACACACACACCTTGATGCCAAAAGAGAATTGTTGCCATTTGATGCATGTGTGGTGCCCAAGCAAAGAGATTAATTAGGAAAAATTCTTGCTCGCAAAATCGTACTATGATGGATGTCCCAAAGCATATTAGAAGCATTGCAAACCCTTTTTGTTCTTATACATAATTAGGAAACCAAATGAGAATCATATTTTGTGAATAAGAAACCCTAATCTTCCAACTTGCCAAACCGTGCACACATTGGATTATTGGAAAGATACACATGCAAACCATCCCTTGTGAGTATGGAAAGAGTCTTGTGTGTCTGCTGCCCAAGATGCCCACACCGTGCCCCCCTTTTGCTTTGAAAATTTATATAAACTCCCTAATGCACTCATTCTCCTTTGTTCCAAAATAAGAGCATACTAGTTCCTCTTGATTTTTTTAGCCCTCTTCTTGGTAACCTTTTAGTTCTTGAGTGATCTTGAACTATTCTTGAGTGTTTTGGTGTTTAATTGACGGTTCTTGAGTTGTCTTTGAGTGCTAGATGTGTTGAAGAGAGAAAACTCTGCCAAAAATAAACCTAAACATGCATAATCTAAGCATGGCATGGTTTCCTGATCAACTAACATGACATAAATGCAAATCTAAAATTTAAATCATGTTCTTCAAACCTAAATATGCATACTAAACTAAAATCAAGCATACATGAACATGGTATTAAACTAAACAATTAAAATAGAGGTTTTGGAAATCACTTCTACCTTAGATTATGCATGTTTAGGTTTATTTTAAGTATGATCCATACTATGTGTTTGTTGCATGCTTTGAATGTTTATGTGTTAAGCATGCTGAAATTATTTTATTTATGATTTATGAGTACGAGATTTAATGAAAGATGTTGAAACTAAGAACCATGTATTGTCACAACGAACGTGAGGGTGACTATGGGTGTTCTTTACATGTGATTAGTTCACGTGGGTGATGTCTTAAAATACTTGGAATATGGGTTAGTCCATAAGTCCAATGAAACTTGGCATAAGAAATGCCTCACTCAAGGGAGGTATTTTGATAAAGAACATCAAGGGCTTTGAAACCCCTTTCAGCCAAATTTATAATTGCAAACAAAATACTATTTGAAACGCCTAATGATTTACAAGTGCTTGAATTTGAATGTGTTTTTAATCTAAATTACTAATTTGATTGTTTGAAAAAGATTCATTTGGCTATGTGCTCACACTTCCTCTCTTATCTTTTCAAGAAATTAAACACATGATGATGCATGCTAAAGACTTAGAATGCTAGTTTTTAGAAAGTTTATTTCTTAATTACAATGTAAGAGCATGTTGCTAAAGTTTTGAATTATTTAAGCTGCAATAGTTTCTTTTGATTTAAATTGGAGTTATGTACTCTCTTTTAATAAATTGAATAAAGAATTAGAAAGTTTTCTCTAATCTCTTGTGCAATTGCCCTAGTAAATGTTCTTAAATAAATAAGGCTTGTGATAATTGAAGTAGAAAGTCATGTTGTGTACTTGTAAAGTGACACTGGCCCAGCTCGCCTTGTGGTTAAGTCCAATTGAAAGCCTTGGGGGTTGGGGTGTTACATAGCATGACTCTAGATTCATATCTCTAAGTTCTTGTTTGTTTACTGGTCTATTGGTCTATGCTTCTAAATCCACAATGAATTGTTCATTTTTGGGAATAGGATTTGGTCTCAGTATTTAAAAAACATACATGTATTTCAAAAAAACTTGACATACACAAAAAATGCAAGCAACAATCACATACATCATCACAAACAACACGCGAGCATAGTAAGATTCCAAGCTTCCACCCATGTTTCCATGTTTGAGCATCTCATACCAGTCTTGCCCATTGTCATAAATTTTCACTTAGTGGTCTCACTACACCCAAACAATTTCGCAAGTGTCTCAATGTCCAAAGCTTCCCAACCCCTACTACACTTGACCGTCCCATACTAGCCAAACATAGGAAAACAACTTTGTCCAAAGCCAACGATCACTCACCAGGCATAGTCTATCATTCTCCGAATCTAAGATTTTTCCATATCCCCGAGTCCAGGATTCCTCCAAGTTTAGGATTACTCCATATTCTATCCTATCTCCGAGTTCAGGATCCCATACCACATAAAAACAAAAGATACAAGATTATCCCGATCTCATGTCCAGACCAAACAAGTTTTTCATTTCACACATTATCAATATCTAGCTTATGCCCTAAAAGCTTTTACTTTTAATACATTGTGCTACCTTAACAACACCCTAGTTATACCTAAGGTCGTTTCGTAAACCAAAGTATGCAATGTCACTACTACCTAGCTTCTCCGTAGGACCGACAACTCATAATCTATACTCTAAACTATAGTCCAATAACTTATTGACTGAGCCATTGATTCATGAACTAACTAAGCTATCAACTGAGCTCTATGTGAACATCTCACTAGAAAGGTACCACCTTTGGCCTCAATTTGGACTTTTACTAGTGAGTTACTGACTGAACCCTTTTCCAACTAGCTATTAATTGAGCTCTTCCCAACAATCTACTAACAGAGCTCTTCCCAGCGAGCTACTGATTGAGCTCTGATACCACCTTTCTAACACCACAGCTCTTGGATCTGTCTCACATGCCGCTAACTGGGTGTCTTCGTCTCTCGCTTCAAGACGAAAAAACACAGTCACTCTTGCCATCACTATCAGAAGACCGGGAACATAACTTTGTGTTGCTCCTTCTTTCTCATAGCATCCTAATACATATTAGAGTGTGAAAACATAAACAATTCTATCTTGCGTGACTTAAAATAAGGATGGCATGTAAAAGAAAAAACAAGAACATGAATTAAGCTCTAAAATAAATATAATACTCAAACCCCGTGACTAAATTCAAATGAATTAAATTAATAAAAACTTGTCCCCATGGCCTAGTATAATAAACAAAACATTTATTAACTGCAGGTTCCATGCCCTACAACTAAAAGTAGTAAATGTTCTTCTAACTCCTACTCATCCTCGATAGTAAGGCCATCAATACTACAAAATTTTCTATCTGCTTATCGACACCCATGTCTTCAAAAGCTACCTAAAAGGAGATTAGTGGGGGTGAGCTTAAGAGCCTAGTGGATCTTACACAAAAACATCTTGAGTATTATGATGGTCAAAATACAAACATGCAAGCACTCATAATACATTACACGTTTTAACAATTCATGTAACACACTGACCCATATACGTTCATTTGGACTTAACCATTTGTGGACATAACTACTGTTGCATCTGTTGTCATAACAGCTGTTGAAACAGTGAACTTAACCATAGGCCGGGTCCTATGTTACTTTATAGGTGACACACACTTGACTTTCTATTCCCAAGATCCCATGCCACAAAAAGTAAACAAGGCTACATTATAAGAGATAAAAGGAATTGCAAATCTTTATTAAATCATTAAAGAAATTTTACACTTTTAAATAAAGAAAGCGTAACGAAAATTCTTAAGATTTGGGCAACATGCCCTACATGAAAAAAATAAAGAACCCTAAAAGGTAGACATTCCACATTCTTCTTCATAAGATCAAATCCCTAAAAAATGTTAAAGGAAGGGTAAGCTAAAAGCTCAGTGGACCTTAAACAACTATTTTCATATTCAAAAATATTGACACATCCATAATTCAAACACTAGCACAAATTAGGTGTATCAATCATCAATTTGTGTGAAGTTGTGTCTTAGACCAAAAGAGTTTCTCAACCCTTGATGTTCTTCACTAAGTACCTCCTTAGAGTGAAATATGGCATTAGCCAATTTCATTAGACCTTGGAACTTAGGGACTCTAACCCACCAACCGAACACTTAGGTCATAAACCTTATGAACAAATCATAAGAAAAGAACACCCATAGTGTTACTTAAACAACTATGATGATACGTGGTTAAAATCACCATAATCTGATATTTTAATCTCATAATCATAAAACATAAATAAAATATCAAAATATTGCATTAAACTAAAAAATTAAAACAAAAATGTTGCATCCATCATACATATTCATGCATCAAATGTATAGAAAGAAAACAAAAAACCTAAACATGATACTAACATGAATAGCATTACTAATGCATGATATTATGTAGATAATCTAATCTGAAACATTCATGAATGATAAATGAAAATTGAAACGAGACATAAAAGAAACTTCAACAAACAAATCATTAAGAATGAGCATGCTAATGGCTTGAATATGGAAAAGAGTTTAAGAGGGCAACTTCCACCTTAACTTAAACGTTTCCAAAAATCCAGCAGCGTTTGCCCCACATTTTTGTCACTTCAGACCTCCACAAAACCACTATTTAATGATCACTAAAACTCTGAAACTAAAAGCCTTTCCTTAGGCACAAAATGAAATGTCAAGAAGAGGAAAAGAAAGAAGAACAAGATAGCACACTAGTGGCATTTTCACTTGCTCTTGGAATGAATAAATTGTGAGCACTACTGTGATGACCATAGGTCTTATAATGTATACACGTCAACATGAATTTTTAAATATTCAAAATAAATATAAAAATGAGTGGAAAATTGTTTTTAATTATCATTATATGATATTTAATCAATATAAAATTTATTAGAACATTCGGATAGCTAGAAACGTGCGCGAAAAAGTGTTTAAAAAAAAAGGGTACCTTGCTGCCGACCGCGGTCCACAGATGATGACCGCAGTCCGTGATGAGAAACCCAGAAAATGTGCACAATACACTGAGGACCGCGATCCTCACAGGCTGGCCGCGGTCATCAGTGGAAAAACGCCCAGAAGTGTGCACAACACACTGTGGACCGCGGTCCTCATAGGCTGACCACGGTCATCAGTGGGAAAATGGCCAGAAATGTGCATACAACACTGTGGACCGCAGTCATTGAGGGCCGACCACGGTCAACAGTGGAAAAACTGCAGAAACGAGAACTAGGTCACATTGGTGACCGCGGTCCGTGAAGTGCCGACCGCGGTCCATAAAGGAATGACCGAGGTCCATAAAGTGGAGACTGCGGTCCATGAAGAAAAACACTGTCCAATGACCGAGGTCCAAAAAGTGTGACCGCGGT
>JAJIYU010009948.1:0-16533 GCA_030144865.1 Tinospora cordifolia | reverse complement strand
GAGAATAACAGTACTTTGTTGTAGCAATTACAGTAGTGACTGTTGAAAATTGCTGAAGACTAGCTTATTGTTAGGAGTACTGCTGCTTGTCCTTTACTTCTCAGAGAAGAAGTGTTGTGTCCTCATTGTAAGATTATTCATCTGATAGTGGATTCTTGAACCGGGCGAGGCCCCGCAGACGTAGGCTGTTGAGCTGAACTGCGTTACCATATCGTGTGTCACCTATATCTTCCTTTTGAGATTATTACTTATCATTATAGCTGTGGTGTTTCAGTGGCTCTGAAATTACAAAGTTGAATCACCGTTAAGTCACTTGTGTTGTTTATTTGCTCATTTTAGTTATTTATTAGCGATTGAATCTCCCATAGATTACTAGATTTTTCATAAAATTATAATTGTGCAGTACCCAATTGATCTCTTTTTCAACACTCGCAAGCCAATAGGGTTAGGTTATAGTATGGATATAACAACTAATTTATTCCATAAAATCTTTTCTCCATATAATTATGCAAAAAAAAAAAAAAAAAAACTTAGAAATTTTTTTAGAAAATTAGATTACATTTGTTTAATGATTTTAGTTTTGGGAAAAATCTTAAAGAAAAATTAGAAAACGACTTCTTTGTGGATTTTTAGAAAAGACATCTTCTAATAAAATTTGAAGAATTAAACATGACATACGTGGCTAATAATTTTTATTCCTTAATTTAGTTACATGATATTTATATATGAGCCACTAAGCAAAAAGTTTTCAATGAATAAATGTAAAGATTAATTCAAAAATAAATTCTTTAATAAGTAAAGTGAATACTGAGTAATATTTGACTAGCACACTTTTTTAATAAAATTTACCGACATTACAATTTAAAGCAATTCAATAACTTTTAGGGCCAAACTTAACAAAAATATATTTAAAAAACTAAAAGCATTTTTATAAACGTATGACATGGGTTTTTTTTTTTTTATCTTTTATTACATGAAGTAATATTCTGCATACCTTGTTGAGTTTCATCAATATCATTTTTTGATCGCTTGCACCTAACTTCTCTTAATACTTTAGAAATGTTTCTGATGTATACATTTCCTCAAACTATTGAAAAGAATTGAATTTCAGCATTAAAAACTAAGATCCACAGTACACCCCGAACAGCTTTCTGTAAGATATTTCAGTGTAATTTGTAACTTAAAGATAGGAATCTTTTCCACACATACAGATCATACATATGATTTTCAATTGATGGCCTGAAAATTTCTGTGGTCTTGTCGTGATTACGGCATCTTTGCGTCCTCTGCAAAGAGTTCCCTACTAAATTACAAGAACATGCCCAATGTCTTTTTTTTTTTTTTTTGTGGGCAAAGTACTGTGGCCGGTGTAGCACTTAGGCCCTTCATCATGTAAAACAGTGGCAACATTTAGTGTTCGGTGTTGAGCCATGTGGACACCTCTCATCCAACGAATTTTTATTATAGGGACCCACTTATTATATATGAACACTAATAATGCAACAGGTTTAGAATAACCATACATGGAAAAGTTCTATTTTCTCAGTAATTGCCAAAAAGAAAGATAGCGTCTACACTGTACAAGTGACCAATTAATAAATTTTCTATCCCCATGTTCATGGGGGCTAAAAGAAAACACGAGAATATATACTTAGTGTCCAACTATAGTTGGCAATCAGTCCACGGGGAAAAAAATAAAGAAAAATATATTCAGTGGTGACAGTGTTCTGATCATTATGTTTGATTTTTATTAATTTCTCCGTGAAGAACCTTATTCCCTCTAAGGATGGAGGAGAGAGCTCATCTAAAAGAAATGGTCAAAAGTGATGATTACTAAGCACTCTATATAAGCTGAAGATATGGCACAACCGAAGAAGCAGTGGCTAACTCTCCAATCCCATCTCTCGTTGTATTACTATTGTTGGGAACTCATCACTTCTCAGAGGCAATAGGTAAACAATGAAGGTAATTACAATGTGTTGTATGTTTCTCTCATGCTTTTGTTAAATTAGACTGTTATATATATATATATATATATAGAATTATAAATATTAAATATTTTAGAATATGAAGTAGTATTTTGAATTGAAAAACACAAATTGTGATTATTACAGTAATATTTTTGTACAACTGTAAAATTTTATAGTTATTAAATGAAAGAATACACAATTTTAAATATATCTACTTTTTCATCTATAATAACTGTAATTATTGCAGTTTTATGTATAAAAAAATATAATTAACAATAAGATTACTGTTTTTCTTTTGAATTATAGGTAACATAAGTGTTTATTTACATGTGTAACTACATAATGCAATAAAAATGATTATATATAGTTTGAGCTTTTACTAATTAGCTACTAAATTTTGAATTATAGCTATGTTTTACCTGGATTAATTAATTCATCTCATCAGGACCTAACTTTGCATAGTTAATTATTTAAGATTCTTTTACATCATATATTTTCAAAGAGTAATAAGTACTGACTGAACATTAAGTCTCCCATAGCATCCTTATGGTGGCCCACATACGATATTAGAAGAAAAAAAAAACTTGTACACACTTTTTTTTCAATATTAATATTAATCTTTCTTAAATATTTCAAAAATATACATTAGTTTTATTAATAATAGCATCAAAAAAAAAAATTCAGACAGGTATAACATGACTCTTATTTAATACTGAAATTCTAGTATTATCGTCTTGTGTCATTCTACCTTTGCTTTTGGTGTGACACGCGCACGCGTTCGGTTGCGTCAACAAGGGCAAGAAAGAGTGTATGTGTGTAGCACAGAGACCGTTGACTTGTTTTAGACGCATTGGACCCGTGTACTAGCTATATATAAAATATATATACATATATACATGTAGGTCCCTACCCACCACCGTCCTTCACCTTCACCTGGAAAAATTTTTGTTATATATACCCCCATTATGTGCAAACTCTTCCATAAGATATTCCATTCATTACATTTTTCTCTAGCCTAACTACTATTTCACTTTGATATTCTCAAAGCTTCCATCACATAGTTATTAAGTTCTCTGTTAAGCTTGGCAGTAGAAGCTAATACCTCCCTTTCTTTTATATATATATTTTTCTTACTAAGAACTGAAGTTCCAAGAGTTTCTGATTACATAGTCATTAACATTTGTCTTCCATTTACAATTGCTAACAATTATATATCTTTGTTTATATTTCCTATTCACTCTCTTTGTTAAAGATGGGGGGAGAGAACGTTGCCACCAATCATCATCTTCAATACCAGCACCACAACCAGGTCTTCGATATTTCCTTGGATGTTAGCTCACAACAACAAGGTGTATCCAAATGCTTCGATGACGATGGTCGTCTCAAACGCACAGGTACTAAGAGAACTGCTCAAGTAACATATATACATATATAAGCATGCTTCTAATGTGTATATATAATATCATTAAACACTATTGATGGAAATGCCTTTAGTTATGCACCAACACATGATTCTAGGCAATTGGGTAATATTAATTAGTTTTAGTTTAATGGCATTAATTAATCTTCTTCTTAATTTTTCTTGTTATTAAACCTGCAGGGAACTTTTGGACGGCCAGTGCTCACATAATAACGGCTGTGATTGGATCCGGGGTCCTGTCCTTAGCCTGGGCTATAGCTCAACTTGGTTGGGTTGCTGGTCCAATAATGATGTTCCTGTTCTCATTTGTCACATACTATACTTCATCTCTTCTTGCTGACTGTTACCGCTCTGGCGACCCTGTCACTGGCAAGAGAAACTATACTTATATGGATGCTGTTCGTTCCAACTTAGGTAAGAACAGCAATAAAACACTTTAAAAAACAAAAGTGAAACTGTCTGTGTAAATCAAATTAAGTTACTTTCTTAATTAATTGTTCCTCTATTTAAAAAGGGTATGTTTCCTTTTTTTTTTTTTTCTTTGGTTTTAGGTGGAGCCAAGGTCAAACTCTGTGGTTTTATTCAGTATTTGAACCTATTTGGGATTTCTATTGGATATACGATTGGAGCATCCATCAGTATGATGTGAGTTGAACTTAAATAAGTTGTAGTAAAATGTTGCAATTGATGGGATTGATTATTTGGACTAATTGGGGTTTGATTTAATTAACAGGGCAATCAAACGTTCTAATTGCTTCCATCAAAGTGGGGGGAAGAACCCTTGTAAAATATCTAGCAATCCATACATGATCATATTTGGTGTGAGTGAGATCATTTTATCTCAAATCCCAGATTTTGATCAGCTCTGGTGGCTTTCAATTGTAGCAGCAGTGATGTCTTTCACATACTCATCTATTGGTCTTGGCCTGGGCATAGCTCAAGTTGCAGGTTCGCCTCCTTTTCTACATATACACTTTAGGAAGTTGAATGATATTTTTCTAAAGCTAAACACATCTTTTTGTTTTCTTTGTAATTAGAGAGTGGGAAATTCATGGGTAGTCTCACCGGAATAAGCATTGGAACAGTCACTCAGACTCAAAAGATATGGAGAAGCTTCCAAGCACTGGGAGATATTGCTTTCGCCTATGCGTACTCCATTATTCTCATTGAAATTCAGGTGATTAAACTGCCTAATTACCAAAAAAAAAAAAAAGGATAAATAATTGCACCCAATTTCTAATCCTATTAAATGTGCTTGTGTCACAGGACTCAATTAAATCTCCACCGTCTGAAGCAAAGACAATGAAGAAGGCAACTGTGCTCAGCGTTGCAGTGACCACCGTCTTCTATATGCTATGTGGTTGCATGGGCTATGCAGCATTTGGAGATGGAGCACCAGGAAACCTTCTAACTGGCTTTGGCTTCTATAACCCATACTGGCTTCTTGACATTGCAAATGCTGCGATAGTAATCCACCTTGTGGGAGCTTACCAAGTCTATTGCCAACCCTTGTTTGCCTTCATAGAGAAACAGGCGACGCAACGATGGCCGGACAGTGAGTTCATCTCGAAAGAAATAACAGTACCGGTCCTAGGATTCCGCCCTTACAAGCTCAACCTCTTCCGGCTTGTATGGCGTAGTGGATTTGTTGTTCTAACCACAGTTGTATCCATGCTGCTACCATTTTTCAATGATGTCGTCGGAATTCTTGGTGCACTTGGATTTTGGCCACTCACTGTGTTCTTCCCGGTAGAAATGTACATAGTACAAAAGAAGATACCAAAGTGGAGCACAAGGTGGGTTTGTCTCCAAATTCTCAGCCTAACTTGCTTGATGATCTCCATTGCTGCAGCTGCTGGCTCCATTGCAGGCGTGGTTCTTGATCTCAAGGCTTACAGGCCATTCAAGACTAGCTATTAATGCAAGATTATCATGACTAATGAAGAAATCAATTAACTGTGTGTCTGTCTATGTATAGTTAGCAGCCATAAGTTGAAGTACGCGTAATTATATTGGTGGTTATTGCTTTCGGTTAATGTTGTTGATTGGTATTATTATTGTCAAACGATGTTGGTGAAGATAGGGACAATGTACTTTCTATGTATCATGTATATTTACGTATGGAATTCAAAAATGATTTGTATTCAGCCTATGATCAACCTTTAATAACACTGGTCAACACATGTATCCTCTAATTAATGATGATTGGATCATTAATTTAACCAGTTCCTTTGTTCTAAATTTGTAGTGTTATCATCTAATTATTAATGATTTCGGTATAATATTAAATATTTTCAAGCCAATGCTATGCATTTATCATTACAATAAAAATGAATGGTTATCCCCCTTGATATCATAAAACTTATTTATTTAATAATTATGAGTTTGCAGTGCAAAATGAACTTTACCATTTAATTTAATTATTGATTTTGTTTTAGAATTTTCCTAAATTTGGTCAATGAGAATGTAGATCTTTTAGCAAAATTAATCTGTTGGCATGATGCATGCCCAAAGCAAAATTTATGTGTGATTTGTCTTCCATGGATGAGGTCGATCCTAAACAAAATTATTTGTACAAATGTAAAGCTTAACATAAAGAGAAATTGTGTAGTTCATGACTTAACAAAAATGATGACATTGTAACATTATTCAAGTAAAATTAAAGTTTCAGCTGGCAACTTTTTTTTCATTAATTAATCTATAATTGAAATCAAATTCATGACTTCCCAACTCAATTTTTTAAGAGTGTGTTAACTCTAGTACTTCAAGTGATTTAGTTACAACTAAAACCTAGTAATTAAATTTATAATATTTGGTGTAGAGGGTGTTCAGAGGGCATTAAACATATTTTCTAACTTCTTTGATTCTTCAACTACAAAAATAAAAATAATTCAAATTCTTAAAAAATAAATAAATAAATAAAATCAATCTTAACATATACAATGTTTTTAAGTAGCCAAACCAATGGCCAAAACTACTAATTCAATTCAAATATTAAAAGTAGAATAATTTAAGAAAAAAACAGAATCTATGTCACTTTATCCTTAAAAAGAAAGAACTTGCACTCTATATCATTTAGAAAAATAAAATAAGAGATAAAATTAGATATTTTTATAGTGGGGTGGTAGTTCATATCATTGTATCATATATAAGTTATTTTATAAACATGTATGTGTTATATATTATAAACTTAAACTCAGCCTGTTTATTAATTATATCATATTTATTTACTTATATATAACCTATTTAACTTTTTGTAACCAAATTTTTAAAAAAAAATTATAAAAAATTAAGAATATAAATATAAATACATTATATATTGATAACAAAAATATAATTTTTTTTTGTTTTAAAATATAATAAAAATTAAAATTTATTTTTAAAAATTATGTTATCAATATAATAATAAATAAACTAATTTTTAATTAACTTATTTATGAGTTTTCATCAATAATCATATTAAACATGCCATTTTTAATATTATTAGGTTAATATGTTAATAACCTAAAATTTGATTCTATTATATATATTTTGACCTAAGCTCATTTATTTAAACTCAAACTCATTCAATACAGATCATATTTAAATCGAGTTATCATGTCATATCACAAATTAACATCTCTATTCCTATTTGAGTTATACTCAAAACTAAAATAAATTAAAATTTGTACAACGAATAATTAGTCGCAACATAGTTGTAGTAATGACCACTACACTGAAACATGTGTTCTCTTAGTTATTATGATTTTACAAAATCCTATGATCAGCCAACTTTTATAATAATTCTTATATGAGATGTTTAAACTTATGTGAATATCTTCTTCAACTACATCAATTTATCTTTAGAAAATCAAGCGAAACACCACTACTTAAACGAGGAATCTACGACGATAGCAACAAAAAGGTAAAGATTCGGTTAAGTGCATCTGCCACGTGCTTTGGGAAGGAGAAACTTCGAAGAAGAACAGAAAAAGTACGATAGATAAATATTTGATACATACCAGCCAACAGCTGTAGAGTTGAACGGGGTGACTTGGAAGAGAAAACAATTAAATCACCTGTTCTCTCACATGGAACTCGATTCATGACATTAAAATGATGAATCGCACTAACATTTTCTCCTGACTTTACCGCAAGGTGCCTACACTTCAACATTCTATTTACTTTTTAGACTGCATAGTAGATGGATGGGAATATATAAACAATATGTATTTACAGAACTCCCTCACAGCCATCAAACTTGGGCATGTTCGAACAGTATAAGCTATCACTTTTTGAAGAGTCATTAGGAAAGTAGGTGCTAATGATATCTTATACTGTGGACTTGGTAGGTCGAGGGAGCCACCACTAATGCCGAGTAAAGGGGTGCTGCAATTGATGTCACATCCGAGTGAAAATAAAAGATATTTTAATAAGATTTCTCTCAAAGGAAGAAGAAGAAGAAGAGAGAGAGAAGATTTACATGTGTATACAGTAAGCTTTGTACAAGTGGGCGGTGTGAATAGATTAACGAATCAAAACTTTTTGACCACGTGTGTAAAGCTGGTTCTTTGTGTTAAATTAGAGCATTAGAGATAGAATTTTTTTAATTAATCAATCTTCATTTTTTTTATTCAATATTGAATTGCTAAATATTTGGCAATATCCAATAAACTAGCTAGTAAAATAAACAAGTATTTTGCGAGATAAAATGTCATACTCACAACAATTTTCCTAGGGTTGCATCTATTAGAAAGATAATAAACACACATTAACTTTACACTTAATGGTTCAACATAGCACTAAGAAAAGAAAGAAGACAAATTGCAAATTCTGTTGAAAAAAAAAAAGGGAAGTCTGTAAAATTAATCTATCGTTTGAATAACACAAACAATGAGTCTTAAATTGGCAAAACTGGTCATTAAAACTCCTAAATAGGCTCAAATACTAAAAATAGTAATTATTGGAGTTATGAATAGACTTGAATACAAATTTCTTAATTTATAAAAAATGCAAATTTCTAAAATTTAATAAAACCTAAAAACAAAATTACTAAATTTTAAATTAAGGGCTTTTGACATAATTATTGTAAAAAAAATTATTTTTGAAATATCAACTTCAAAAAAATATACCTCATATATTCAACTTTCTACCATGATTGTTCATGCTATAATTCCACCTCATTATCATTTTTTGAAAAACGACAACACCTTCGTAAATACATTTTTTGAAAAGATGTCTTAAAGTAAAAAGACTCAATGTCGTCATAACTCCCATAATGAAAAAACTATAGTAAAAAAAAAAAAGCTTGAGGTGTTGTCGTTGTCCTTGCCAATCACGTGTTGCCGTCACCAATCAACTTTGGTGCCATTGTTGCAATTTTTGCCATGTATCTCTCTTATCTAGGCCATCTCTCACATCTCCAATGCTATTTGTAATACCCCAGAAGTCCCTAAGATCTCCACATTACTAGTGAACAACTAAAATGATATAATAAATTAAACAAATAAGAAAATACTCAAAAATCAAGTAAAATAAGTCCAAATAAACCTAGAATAAACATAGAAAAATTATATATATTTAGAATGCACGATAAGTGGCAAGGAGAAGACACAAAAAAAATCATAACTTCATTGATTATCGCGGTAATGATATTGGTTACCGCGGTAATGCTAGACAAACCCAGAAAACAAACAAAAAGGATGGCATCATCCTGGTTACCGCGGTAATCCTTTAATGACTGCAGTAATGCGTGATTTTCTATAAATACACCATGTTAGTACAAAAACCCTAGATCTCAGTTTCATGCGCCACAACTTGGTGTTTTCTCTTCTAAACCCTAACCCAGCCTCTCAATCTCGTTTCTTAACAATTCTTTTGAGTTCTAAAGGGGATTAAGCTCTCTTAAACCCTTCTCTCTACTAATTTGCAAGCCTAGATCCATGAAGAACAAGCTCCACAAAAAAGAGAATTTGTAGAGGTGTTGTCCCAAATGACTTGTACTCAGGTAAATCATGAAACGCCACTTGTAATCTCAGTTTCTTAGCATTGTATGTCATTTCCTAAGTGTAAACACGTTTTTCCTTGAAGCACAAGTCATTTGAGGATTGCAAGACCTCGCATTGGTGAGAAACGGAGAGGAAAAACGTAGAACCCCAAGGTATAAAGATTTTCTTTAGTTGGATGTGTGTTTTTTAAGCTAAATGTGTGTATTAAAGTGTTAAACACATGGAGAAACCACGAACGGGGTTACTGCTGTAACACATACGAAACACGCACAAACCTCACTAGTTACAACGATAACATGCTGAAAAACCAATCTGTGCACTGGTTACTGCGGTAACACATGTCGCCGATTCCAGCAACTGCAATAATGTGTCCCAAACTCAATTTTTTATTTTGCCTTGTGTACACCAAAGGATACCTATGTAAGGGACATGAACCTATGATGTGAACACGCTATGTATGCCTTAGACTCACAAAACCTTGGTATTAAAATCTTATAGATTGAAGATCTAAAGTGCAAACGACGAGGAACGAAGGCGCAAGGGAAAGAAAGACTAAAAGTGGGTGTGATTACTATACTTTCTACTATTATTTAGACTTTTAAATACCAAACATGATGTTTGTATACTTTACAATGAGTACTTAAGAGCACGCTACGATTGTTCTTGTGTGACTATTGGTTGGGATGACTGATTGAGTGTTGGGATTACATGCTGATTGTTTCATATCTATGATGATCACATGCCTAGATGACAAAAAAGGATGTTAGTTATAGTTAAATCACACGCTATGTATCTATTTTACATGTACCACAAAGTAACGTCTGTGATGAATGATTTTCATACATGGTTTGAGATGAAATGTGATACTAAAGAAGATTAAATTAAGACTTTAAAACTTCATATATTGAGACAATGACTGGCCTTTGGGTGTAAACGTAGGTGTCCCTACCTGAGCTGACTGCGACAGCTAATTGTGTCTTCAAACAGAGAGTCATTGTAGACCTCTTTCCTTAGATCGTGGTCTCGAAAGGTAATCGGCCCTTAGGCATTACCCCTGAATTCGCTCCCAGACCACACGGGGACACCAAGAGCAGAGCTCTTTTGGTCTTCGAAACTCAACGGATTGACCAATAAAGTGTTTGAAACGTCCTAATGTAATGAAAGTGTTTGCATGTTTTGTATTTTGGTCTAAATAATAGTAATGATGTTTTGTATGATTCACTAAGCTCTCGAGCTCATCCCACTTTTCTATTTCAGGTGACAATTGACATAGTACGAGTTAACCATCTCTGGGCGACTCTATTTATTTTGTTGGAACCCTACTGGGGAGGTTGTTAAATTTCTTTTATACATCTCATTTTCTATACTTAAATTGAACTGGGTTTATGCCCCTTTCTTTTGAACTAATCATTTTATGCGTGATTAAATGTTTTAAGTTTATTTCAAAAATCTTAGGTTATTTAAATGATGAATTCGAAGCTTCTCATTTTATCTATAATTTAATTGTTTTGATAGATTTTTGCACACATTAATTGTTTTAGACTTGAGCATTTAAACCCTATGTTCTTTTTTGAAATCTTACTAATTGATCTTTTTTACCTATGAACTCTCATTTCAAAGGATCTCTAGTTATTTGAATTGATTTCATCATTACTTGAAAAATGAGCTAAAAAAATAGTTTTGAAAGAAAAAAAGAGATAGAAGGCAGTTGAAATCAGTGGCACTCTGGTCCTCAGTAGAGGACGACCCTCTCGTACGACTTCTTTTACCGGATGGGTGCAAATCTCCGTGCAAAGCCCTAACATTTCGCAGCTTCTCAAGGTTCGAGGACCTGGGTATCACACTATTTTTGCCCAACTAGTTTTAGGGTTCTTTTTATTTCTTTATGGTTTAGTTTGAATGTTAATTTGGTTGTTCTTTACTCAAAGTTGAATCATACATTTCCATTAAATGATCGTATCATTCCACACTTACAAAGAGCAAGATTCAATGGAGACAAGAGAGTCATATCTTTCATTTGGCGGTGGAGGAGACCACTATCACTCTTTAGGATGTGAAAGTTTTCTTGAGTCTTCCTATTGATGGTCTTCTTATTACCAATTTGACCAAGCTAGACTATTTAAACATGTTTTAAGTGTTAAACCAAAAAAATAATTACCAATTTGACCAAACTGGACTATTTAGACGTGTTTTAAGTGTTAAACCAATAAAATAATCTCATAAAATAAACAAAAAGTAAATTAGATGTTGTTTGTCGTGTTACATTGAAAGTGTCTTTTCAAAGGGCTCTTTCTACATGATTTTTTTTTAATGCCAATTTTTTGTTTATGTGAAAGTTTACTGTAGAAAGTTGGGTAAATTTGGTCTAATAATTTATTTTATAATGTTAAGTTGGTCTAATAATTTATTTATTTTATTTTATAATAATTTGGTCTAATAATGTTAAGTTGGATGATTTTAAAATAATTTATTTTATAATAATCGTGTCAAAAACCCTTAAATTTACTAAAAATACTATCTTAAAAAACTACTTTAAGACTTTCACTTGCTCTAACTCTTATTATATTATATTATTATCAATCCAACTCTTCAGCTGGTTCAACAAATCAGCAAGCCTCAAAATCAAAACTTAACAGCGAATTATGATCTTGTTGATGGCCTAAATATCCACAAACATATGTCATACCCATACTTATTTGGAATAAGAAGGGTTGGAGTGCATATAGGCGCAAACATTCATGAACATGAACTTTGGGAAGAAGTTCCTCAACTAGCAATATAACTTCTCATGCTCCTTAGGAACTATATATCCTACTCAATAATGTGTACATGGTTCTATTGTTTGCCAAGGAAAACACATGCCTTAAACCTCCATCTGATACTTTTTTCTTCTGACAAGAAGTTGATAGCATGTAACATCTCGCCTCTTGTCTCGCAGCTTGAAACGTAATTACATTCGTAGGCAGTCACTCCTGTTTTCTATTCGAGAACCAAGATATTACTATTTCGCGCATCAATCATTCTCATTTCCTAGTTGCACCAAGGCATATCCTAAAGTACAAAAAGTGCATACCTAAATTGGCTTCGAAATAGATTAATAATTAACATTGGGATAAAATAATAATTAAAAAAAGGCTTTGATTTAATATTAAAGTTGAGAACAAATTTGTGGGCCCCATGACCAAGTTTCAACAACTAATATCTGACCCAACGGGCAACCTAGAGCTAAACATGGTGGGTTACATGCCCTATAACCAAAAAATTGAAAGTAAAGTTCATTTCTTACAGCATCCTCAACTAAGAGGTATACTATCACACCCCAATCTTATCCATGTTGTAATAACCCAATTATAAGGATTATTAAAAACATTCCAAGATTAAGGTAACAACTTGATATAACTATAATCACATCATACTCTTTTATATTTATTTTATTTAATTCATAGCCACTATACATAATTATGACTTATTTTAATATCAAACTACAATCCATATATAGACATATAGATGTAGTACGCAGCTTATTGAGTTTAATTTATAAATATACATTATTCAGTTATTTGTTTTTTCTATTCTTTCATCTTTCTCCTTAAAGTTTCTTTCTCTGACCTTTTCATTTATAATTTTCTAACAAAAATAAAGAAAAAGGATGAGCATAACGCCCAGTGGATTTTCTTACATATCCCCTCAGTTGATAATAACTGCACAAAGAGTACACAAGTAATACGTGATAACAAGATAATGCAAGAAATCATATAATCTCAAATAACATCAATTGCATTTAGTTATCCAGCAATGGCCGACTCTCACTCAAAATTCATTCACTAGTGAGTAAGAAAAAAATTATGTGTGCATAATTCTAAATTCACAAATTTAGAAAGAATTGAAATGATACGCAAACCATAGGATCTTTCCCACTTTGACACTTTAACTCTTTATGTATTTTCTAAGCATGCAACAAAACCTGTAACTTTTTTAGAAAATGTTGAAAATTGAAATGAACTTTAACCGTCACCCTAGCCTTATTTATAGGTGAAAATGTAGTTTGAAAGGTCTATAATGTCCAGAAAAAAAACCTTATTTACTTTTTCATCCTTTCCTATAATATCCTTGAAAATATCATAAATGACAATTGTACCTTCTTTTACCTTTTTGCCCCTGTGAATCGCTAAAATATCTTTTTTTTTATTTTAACATATGTTACATATACTACTACTGATAATTGTTTTCATATTACTCGTCAACACAAGTATCTTCAATGGTTGGAAAAATAGTGAATGGAGTGAGCTCGGAAGCCTAGTGGATCATACACAAAACATCTTAAACATTATAATAGTCAAAACATGAACATGCAAACACTTATCATGTATTAGGCGTTTCATACAATTCGATTGTTTAGGTTGACGTTAAGACCGAAAGGAATTTGTTCAATATTCTCCATTAGGTTCAAAATATTAGAAGTAACGTTGAAAGGCTTGTTACCTATTTGGAACCCTATCTCAGGAATAAAGTCTCAACTCGAATCTCAATCTCATTTTAGTGTTGTCACAGTAGCATGAAGACTCGCCTTAGGTTGGAAACACTCACGGTGATGTCAGACTACTGCCATAATATCCACATCACCGTGTCAGTACATGTTTAAATTTCTTATTCATCTTCAATTAATGACCTCAAGTATATTCACAATTCTCATATCCAAATATAAATAAACAATGGATATAAATTAGCAACACATCATGCTTATGATCATATCAGTGATGCTATTCCTCACATGGTATACATGGCATGTATTAATATTCATGGATAGTATGTTGTACTATCTACATCATTTAAGGACAAATCAAACATTTATGGGTGTCACACTTATCCCTAGTATGCTTCTAAACAATCAATGCAAATAAACATTTAATCATGTGTCATATTAAAACCAAAATAATACTAAAGAGTTTATGGTAGTTATCTCCACCTTTGATGCTTAAATCCTTATGATCTTAATATTCTGAACTTTATTAAGTCTTCAACCTTCTTTCTTCACTCAAAGAGAAAACAAGGAGATTTTTTTTCTCTTGAGCTAGAAGAGAACTACAAAGAAAAATGAAGAAGAAAAGAATGAGATGAGATGATTTGAGAGGAAGAGAAGGGTATTATTTATAGCCATACTTTAATATATCCTACCAAGGGAACTCAACAATCATCTAGAAGTTCTTTCAACTTCAAGATCTCCTCAACTATAGCAAGCTAATCAAGAAACTCATTGGCTTGATGTTCTAGTGGAATTTTGAAATATCAACCTTAATGCCCAAATCTCATTATTTCTTGTCACCACATACAACGAGGTCTCTCCTTTTTGTGGTGCATAGGTGAACAAATTATAATCCTCTTCATATTAGCATCTGCAAGATTTAGATATAACATGGGATATGAGCATGACTAGAATGATTTTAACTCCATGTCTTAGTCTTAAATTTTCTTTTAAAAACTGATTTGAAACCATCAAATCGGCTTCAAAAGCTTCAAAAGATATAAGCCAAACTACGCGTACAGAATTTGGAATAATAGCCCACATTGCTCACGATATCAATATGATAATATTTTAGCACAAAATCTTAAGGCATTGGCATTTGAAGCACACTCAAGAAGGGGAGGAATTAGGTTTAATAAACAAATTAATCTTTTAATGAATTTTTTTTTCTTTCTTGATTTGCACTTTATGCATGATCCAACTTCGAAACAATTTATATCAATTACATCATAAACAATGAAACAACATAAAATCAACAATGCATCATAAACAACAATAGGATGCAAAAATGTGAAAACAAAGTAAACAATAGTGAACTGTTTATAATAATTTGATTTCTCCTCAACTAGGCTTAGGAACCTAAGCTTTATTATTTTGATCCTTGTTAATCCATAAAGATCAAACCTTTACAATCTAAGTACCTCATAACCAAAAGGTTTTGTACATAGCCATTTGCAAGATGAAGAAAAACCTACCCTTTTACTAAGGATGAACCCATTTATCTTTTTTAAGATAAAGAATGAACTGTAATTTTTCAATCTCGAAATGGAATGCAATCCGACGCCTCTTAAAATAAAGCATAATAAAAGCAAGCAAGCTTACAAATGAAAAATGTTAATAATCCTAAACTTTTGGGACACGAATAATCAATTTTTAAGTTTGACAACCACTTGTAATAGAATAATAATGCATGCATTAAAACCATGGTGGTGTTGAAGTAATTTGCCATTTTAGAATGTGCTCGCCCTTAAAAGGGAATATTGTTGTCCTGATTGTCTGTGTGAATTATATTATTTTAATAGGAAATTTTAAAGTGGAAATGAGTAACTGGAAAAAAAATAGCTTGAAATGAAAGATTTCATGAATACATTAAATACTTTCTTGTCCAGGAGGCTGCTTATCGAAAAAGGAAATATTTGTTTCTCAACAAAGGTATGTATAGATTTATCAAAGATATTCTGTCGTAAATCGGTTGACACCTTTATGGAGTCCACATGCAAAATTGGAAATGCAGAGGACAACACAGCTGTTGATAGATGCAAACGGCAAATGCTTGTTGGAAAGCTTATATACTTATCGCACACGACTCGTTATTGGTTTCCCTAAGGGTACCGTGAACCAATTCATGAGCAATCCTATTATGGAACACATAAAAGCAGTCCACAAAATTCTTCATTAACGGACTCCAGTAAAAGGTTTATGTTAAAGAACACAAAAACCAACAAAGACATCAAAGTTAGAACATAAATAGACGTTCGACATGTGGGTATTACACATTTGTGTAGGAAAGTTTGGTAACTTGGTAAAAATAATAATAATAAATATTATTATTATTATTATTATTATTATCAATTGTGTAGGGTAACAGTACTTTTATGTCTGCTGAGTTCTCTCAAATTGCCTCCCTATTAAGAAAGTAATAAATATAATATATAAGCTTGTTTAATAACAGCATAGAAACAGAATTTGTTTGCAGTAATTGTTGGTATTGCCTCGAATCGAGTAATTTCAAGCATACAATTGTTATATGCAGTAATAAAAATCTTGGTAAGGTATTGTCCTTACGGATTTGGACCAAAAATAAGGTATTGATTCCCATGTGAGAGACTCTTTCGACAAAAGATTAAGAGGGAA
>JAJIYU010009947.1:0-16617 GCA_030144865.1 Tinospora cordifolia | reverse complement strand
ATTTTTCATCCAAAAATTCTATTTATCATTCTAAAAATCTGATAATTACTCCAAAAATTCATAAATCCATCCTATAAATTATTTTCCTCAAGAAAACACATTTTCCTAATACCTTCATGTGTTTTCTCCTTAAAATTTTATTTTCTCAAATTATTTTCATTTTCTTTAATAATTAATTCGAAATTGAGAAAAATTTTGTATTTTCTCATTATAATTCTAAAAAATTCATTGAGTACATGAACGTCGGACCCGTCATTCCGATGTTAAAAATGTGGGTCGTCAAACATTCTTTGATTTTTTTCTATCGAAAATTTCATCAACTAACATTTTAACTTGTTTATTTATAAATGAATGAGTTGAATTATGAAATATATGCAAATCATTAATGATTGCAATGTTAATAAATGTTGTACCAAATTATGTTGTGTATAGATGTAATCTTCTGTAAAGAAAAATTCAACCCAATGCCTATTACCAAAAATATTTCTAATTAGCCTTTTCGTTTTTCACTTCAATTCTTTGTAGTTCTTCCTTTACTTTTTTTTTTTCTTTTGATGACGTAGTGGTGTTTGGGCTTAAGTCTGACTAGTCCACCCTAGAGTGTACTTGCCTACCCCAAGGCCAAGACTCAGAAGACAATAGGAGACTCAAGTGGTGGATGAGCGACTCAAACTCGAGACTTAAGTCTCGGCATCTTGCGCCTTTCTGTGTGTTCAGTGCTGTATCCGAGGCGACCACCACGCCATTGTAAAGCAAATATTCTCAAGTTTTTTCATGGACATTTTGTGCTAGTTTGCTCTATCATACATTACTATAACTAAAAATATCCTCTCTTCTTTATAATCAAGGTGCTAAGTCCCAGGCATGCTCTCCCGCCTCCTTGAACACTTTGAGCGTTGGGCAAATAAGATTAATTTCAGCAGTTAGGTTATTTTTAAATTCACTTGACTTTGCTATGTTACAGTGTTAACCTTGTAATGTTGTTCAAATCTTCATATTCCACAAAAGTGTCCATCTGGTCATTTTTATGGTTAAGATGAGACTAATAAAGAACAAAGGAAAAAAAGAAAATGTGAATATATGAAGCATTTACAAGACATAACAATCAATATATATTATACTAATAATGTAAGAATTGCTTTTTAACGAAATCTTATTCAAATACACTCAATAAAGTGCAAGCTGTAACGTAAAGATTCATTGAAATTTGTTAAGTGCATTGAAAACATCCGCATAATCATTAGCTGTAGGACAACTTGTTAGTGCTTAATGAGCGTACCACAAATGATCTATTAGTTTAGATTATTTGATAATCCACTCAATATAAAATTGGTTACTGTCAATATTTTATTATTAATCATGAACACTTAATTATTAAAAGAAAAAAAGCAAAAATGAGCAAGTAGTTAATTAGTCATAATATTCATTTACATTCTCACGTTCTTTTGATGACAACATTAGAATTTTACAATATAATCGATCTCTTTTATTATTTGCAACAAGTAAAAATAATTAATTTTTTGTATTCTTTAATATTTAATAGCTCATTCTTTGTCCACTAATTTATTTTCTAGTGTAACTGTAATCACCCTAAAATTTTTAATGCGTACACATCAAAAATAAATTTATAAAAAAATAAATGAATAGTAAAATGTCCAAAAACATAATTTTTAAATAGATATATGCATACCTAAAGTTTGAAAAAAAAAAGAAAAAAAAAATGAAAGTTTGGAAAAGGGTTAAAAGTTTAGAATTTATAATATTTAAGTTAAAAATATACGAGGTTCGCGAAAAGAAGAAATAAATAATTTTTAAAAAATACTAAATAAATATAAAATGTTTGAAAACAATATTTAAATGTTTATTACAATATTTATTAGAGAAATAAAATAAATTACGTTGGTTAAAGTTGGAAAAAAATCAGAAAACAAAAAAGATACTTATGAAGGTCTTTTTGAACTAATTTTGGAAAAAAGAGGGAACTGGGCAAAAATTTTCTCTGTGAACAGTTGTAACACCCCGGCCCTCCCGCGGTTTGCTCCTTGCGGGTTCCCTCGGGCCGCATGCGACTAAGAAGGCGCGCCCGCTCTACTGGAAAGCCGCCGCCGCATCGTCCACCGAGAGCCGGAGCGCTACTGGAATCGATTCTCAAAGATTCTATTTCTTTCTTTTTGGTAATAATAAAATCACATTAAAATCGGTATGAAATTTTTTTTTTTGAATCAAATTTCTAAGTAAATAAATTAAATCCGTAAAATTTCAAATGCAATGAAAACATCGAATTCAATAGTTAAACAACTTAAAAATCTCCAAAATTAGTCACATGCAAAATGTTATGCCTACTAACAACCTCCTCGACAAGGTTTCGAAATAACCAAGTCCTCCACGATGTCTGGCGACTCAAAAATCACCTGAAAAAGAAAGGGGGTGAGCTCGAGAGCCCAGTGGATCATACCGCACATCACTAGCATTATTTAGACCAAAATACCAAACATGCAAATACTTTCATTACATTAGGGCATTTCAAACATTTATTTGTTTCTTGTCGTAGTTAAGACCGAAAGGTTTGTGGCCTTGGTGTCCTCTTCGTGGTCCGGGAGCGAATCTGGAGGTACCGCCGGAAGGCCGGTTACCTTTCAGGACCCTGGCGGGGCGTAAGGTCCGAAGTGACACTCAGCCCGCAACCAGTCTCATTGAGGACACCCACGATGACACCCTAAGGCCGGTCACCGCGCTGGTACGTGGTTCTTTTGTCGTAATTTGATCTTTTTTAGTTTTACGGACAAGGTTTTCAATCCATAACAGCATAACATGCACTAACCTATGCAATTAAAATCATGTAATCATTCAAGCAATCTTATCTCTAGAAATCATATAACTGGACGTCATGATGTCATGGCAATCATTCCAATCAATTCACACATTCCTAGCAGAAAACTAAGTACAAGAATAAAAACAACCATCATGTTTTATATTCAAATCCAAATAATAATAGAGAGTGTAGTAATCACACCCACCTGATTTTTGGAGTCACTCATGCCTCCGCGTCGCCTCAACAATTTTGATCTGAAACAAAAATCAAGATAATTAATTAATTAATTTTTGAGTTCCTCCTATTCACCCAAAATTCCCTATTTTTACTTCACTTTAGATGAATTAGATTTTCACCATCTAGAAGTCTCTTAAAGTTTTCTTCCACCCTCAAGTAACTATTTTCTACTTCCATAGGACATTTCTAATCTTCTTATATTTACATTCGTATTAAAAGTAATTTTGTTATGAACAAAATAAGACTTCTCAATTTAAAATTTACGCTAATCTCCTAAAATATTAATCGTCACCAAAAATTATTTCCACTAATATCAACTCAAAGATTTCAGATTTATAAGATTATATTTCTCTCAAAAATATCAAAGTAATGATTTTTAGTTCCTAAATTGTTAATCTGAGAGTAGAAATCAATATCAACTAAATAATTCTTCAAAAGTGGTTCATTAAATCAATTCCTATTAAATAAGGTTTTCGAATCTAAAAATCTAATTTAAACCTTAAGTTGCTAATTATTTTATAAAAAGTTCTAAGCCAACCTCCTTCAATTTTTACTAAATTAATTTCACCCTTAAAACTTTTTAAGAAATTCTTTTAACTCCTAAATAAATAATTTCTCTTAAATAGTTCTAATGCTTCACATTTGTATAAGACTCCAAATAAATTAAATCTCCAATCATATTTCTCTTCATAAATCAAAGACAATAGTTTTCAAATTTAGATCTCTAAATCTCCAAACCTCCTCAACTTTGATATCCGTTTCAAACATCCATCTAAAAATCCACAAGCACAAAAAATAAAAGTTCTAACATAAAAAGATTAAATAAGGTTTGAAATTCATATTTTCACTACTAAGAGTTTCAATTTTTCCTAAATTTCATTCTTCGCATCTAAAATTAAGGAAGATAATTCATTTCGAACTATCAAAAGTTTAGAGATCTAACAGTATATGCATTATACCTGTCGGATCGTTCTTCGTCGCACAAACGACGCCAGCGATGAAACCTCTTTGTTGCACGTTGCTCATCGCGCAACTGATTTTCTTCTTCACTAACCCGCCACCTTTGTTCCTCTGTTCAAAGTTCATGATTTACAGCAGCAACAAAACCAATCGCGCAAACCATGTTCAGCTCATCATCTTCGTCAAAATGCACCAATTGCTACTAAAAAAAAAAATAGATTTGAATTGACACCATGCATTATTCATCTTCTTCTTCCATGCTTCTTTAAATCACGACCAACAAAATTTCAGCTTCAACAAAATTTTTGCATTTTCCTCTTTGAATCACGACCAGCTACTTCTTCATTCTTCACTTTCAGCTTCCTTCTTCGTTCTTCACTTGTCCAACACCAAAACCAACAAAGTCATGAACAACAACAACGAACGACCAGCAGCCCCTAAATTTCAAATCTAAATTTTTTTTTCAGGTCTGAATCATGCCCAAACTGTGAATATGAATCCCCAAATTGCAAAATTTGAAAACGCCCAAATCATCTTTGCCCTGGGACGTTCTTCTTCTTCATTTCAGTAGCAAGAGCAACGGTCCACATCCAAAAATTTCTAGTTTTTGTTCCAAATCTGAAGGTTTTTCAAGCTCGTAATGGTGGTTCATGTGTAGGACAAACCATATCGTGGCTGGTTGTGTGTAGATCCAGCGTGATTTGAACTTGCGGCTGTGGTTTTGATGGTGACAATGGTAGATTCAGCAAGCTTGAGGAGAAATGGGCTGTTGTGTGAGACACAAACCAGATCTGAACACAAACTAGATCTGGCGTGCTTCGAACTAGATCGACATGATTTGAGCTTGCAGATCTCTTCTTCTTCATCCATGACCAGCAACAACGCACAACAGCTCCTCATCTCTTCGTTCTTCATGTCATCATGGCCAGAACACACACAATCAGCAACGTTTTTCATGAATCAACGCACCAGATTTGCAGTTCATCTTCTTTATCAAAAGAAAACGCACTAGCAACCCAAAATTTCAGATGTAAAATTTTTCATATCTAAAATCACGCTGAAACTGTGAATACCAATACCCAAATTGATTCAATCGTCAACTCAAATCCAAAAATCAAAGCCCCCAAGTCGCTTTGCTATTTGCCCAAAACCAGAGCACCATTCCTCTTGTCTTTCTTGTTCGTCATACTCGAAATCACAAAGCCCTAAATCGTGGTTGCTGAAATTTCATTCTTTTCTTGTTTCAGTCCTCTTTGTTCGACCGTCACTCACCAAAACCAGAAATTAAAGCCCCCAAATCACCAAAAAAAAAATCCAGATTTCTCTCCAATTTCAGTTTGTGAAGCTTCCGGATTCATCTTTTTTTTTTTTTTTTTTTCCTTTTAGTCAATTTTGGCCTTAAAACTTGCAAAGCAAGTTTTCTTTTTTCTTTTTTTTTTTCCATTCTTTTGGCCAATAATCATACATATATTTATATAGTTGTGAGACATGGTTTTTATCATTTTTATTTTTGCTTCCAATATTAAATCTTCTTTCTCAAACAAGATCTTGGATTTTTAATCCACTAATAGTTTCATCAATTAATATTTTATTTAATTTTTCAAACCATAGTCTATGCATATGTTTAAATAAAAACATGGTTTTAATTTATTTTATTTCTTGATTGACTAATATATATATATATTTTATCGCGACGTGTACGCATTTGTAAATTTTCGGGGTATTACAACCTACCCCCTTAAATAAAATTTCGTCCTCAAAATTTGAATCAAGTTAAAACCCAAATGGTATGTTCCACAATTCCTAGAATATACCACTTCCTCAATTTACTCACTAAGTCCGTAGATCAAATAGGTAGGAAATGCGCTACCTTCGTCAAACAATCCACAACCCACTCTTCACTTTTATGCTCATCTTTAATTTGGTGTAGTAGGTCTGATTAGCAAGTCATAACATACAAATATGCTTGTTTCTCATCTGATGCAATACCCAAGTTATATTCACTGATGAACTGGTACATTTGTCCTTTGTCCCCATCCTTCTTGCTAATTTTTCTGCTTAGTACATCAACTACCACATTGGCCTTGTCTGGATGGTAGTGCAATTGGAAATCATAGTCTTTTAAAAATTCTACCCACCTTCTCTACCTTAGATTTAATTCTTTCTGTGTATAAACATATTTCAGGCTCTTATGATATGAAAATAGATCAAAGCTCTCCCCATAGAGGTAGTGTCTCCAGATTTTCAGTGCAAACACAATTGCTGCTAACTCTAAATCATGGGTAGGGTAGTTCCTTTCGTGAATCTTCAATTGCCTTGAAGCATACGCTATTACCTTTCCCTCTTGCATCAACACCGCACCTAATCCAACCAACGAAGCATCAATGTATAGAGTGTACCTCACACCATGAGTAGGCGTGACTATAACGGGTGCTGAAGTCAACCTTTTCTTCAATTCTTAGAACGCTTGTTCACACATTCCAAATGAATTTCTCTCCCTTTCTAGTTAACTTGGTCATTGGTCTAGCCAATTTTGAGAAATCTTGAATGAACCGACGATAGTATCCAGCCAAACCTAGGAAGCTTCTGATTTTTGTCACAGTCGTAGGTTGCTTCCAGTTTGATACCGCTTCTACCTTCTCAGGGTCTACCGATATTCCTTCTGCCGAAACCACATGGCCAAGGAACTTAACCTTTTCCATCCAAAACTCACATTTGCTGAACTTGGCATATAATTAATTTCTTCTCAATACTTCCAAAACAATATGCAAATGCTCAATGTGTTCAGCCTCCGATCTAGAGTAGATCAAGATGTCATCTACAAATACTACAACAAACTGATCTAGGTACTGCCTGAAGACTCTGTTCATCAGATCCATAAATGCGGCCGGCACGTTGGTCAAACCAAATGACATCACAGTGAACTCGAAGTGCCTGTATCGAGTTCTGAAAGCTGTCTTGTATATGTCAAACTCTCTAATTCTTAATTGGTGATACCCTGACCGTAGATCAATCTTGGAGAAATGAGTGGCTCCCTTCAATTGATCAAACAGGTCCTCTATTCTAGGCAACGAGTATTTGTTCTTTATCGTTGCTTGGTTTAACCTTCGATAGTCTACACATAGTCTCAAGGATCCATCATTTTTCTTTACAAATAGTACCGGAGCTCCCCACGGCGACTTGCTAGGTCTGATAAATCCCTTCTCGCGGAGCTCATCTAGTTGCGTCTTCAATTCAATTAGCTCTACTGGTGCCATTCTGTAGGGTGGAATGGCTATGAGATCAGTGTCTGGATGCAATTCGATCTTGAATTCCAATTGTCTATGTGGTGGGAGTCCTGGTAACTCATCAGGGAACACATCTGCATATTCCCTCACTACAGATATATCCTGTATTTCCTTGGACTTTTCTATATCCTATTCTAGTAATTGTCTGAAGTCCTCTTTCTGTTTAATAGAGTATAGCATGGCTAACATAGGACTCCTTGGCAATCTATGTATGTCTCCATTCATCTTCAGTACCTCTCCAGATGGTAGCTTCACCGTCACCCTACGTCTCTGACAATCGATTTGTGCTTGATATTGGGTTAGCCAATCCATGCCCAATATCACGTCATATCCAAAAAAATGGAGTGTACAGAGATCAGCTGAAATAAGCTTGTCTCCAAACCTAAGGTCACACCTACAGTATTTCCTAGAACTCATAGTAGTTCCTATGGGTGTGGTCACATCTAATGTCACTGGCAACAGACTCGTAACCAATTGTAACCTATCTAGTAAGTCCTCAGAAATAAACGATCTAGTGGCACCTGAATCAAACAAAACTTGGAAAGCAATGCCAAACAAAAGAAATGTACCTTCCACTGCTGAAGTGGGATTGGTCTGGGCGTCTACAGCACACAGTCGGGCCTGGTTCCTTTGTTGTGGTTGGGACTGTGGCTGTTGTCTCTACTGTGGACCACTACTCTGCCCACGTGTCTGCTGCAACTGCTGAGGGGCGGGAGCTGGTGCTTTGGTAGGATAATTTCTAGACAAATGCCCTCTCTGCTGACATGTGAAACATAACCCTTGTTTCTTAGCCTTCTCCCTCTGATCATCAGTCGCACGAACGGGTCGAGTCTGCTGCATTTGCTGTCTATCATGAGTTTGAGTCTAGCTCTGTGGCTGAGGTGCTCCGTACCCCTCCTGTCTACTCGACCTCCTCTGTGAAGGTCTCGCAGCCTTCTCTGACCTAGTCCTCTTCTTAACCTTCAATGCCTGCTCAAACTCCAAGTCTCTCTCCAAGATTTGTGCCCTTTCTACAATATCCATAAAGGTCGTCAGCTTAAGCGGTGCCAAGATCTTTCTTATCTCCACTTTCAAACCCTCAATAAAACGATCTGTTTTGGACTGCTCATCCATGACCAAAGCAGGAGCAAATCTGGCCAACTCTGTAAATCTCTGCTCGTACTCTGTGACCGTCATAATCATCTGCTTTAGGTTGACAAATTCTGACCGCAGCTGTCTCTTTCTTGCAGTGTAGAAACTTACTGTAAAACCTTATCTTGAATTCCTCCCAAGTCATGACTGTCTGATCAATGGTGGGGTCGTTCACAATCATGTCCTACCAATGGTAGGTTGGCCCTACCAACTAATGCACTATGAGTGCTACTCTCCTGGGCCCATATGCCCCCATAGCGTCCAGGTGCTTATTCATCTCTATGAACCACCTGTCGGCTACTGTATAATCATTAGTCTCCTCAAAAGTACTAGCACGTAGCTTCTAGAACTCCACCAATAGGTCCTTCTGCTCCCTATCAAACCCAACGGGCCTATTTTGTGGTACTGCCTCAGTGGAAGTAGACCTCTGAGGGACCTGAGGCTGAGCCGGTGCCAGTGGCTCTGCTGATAACTGTGGCTGCACCTGTAGCTGTACCAGTACTGATGGCTGTGGTGATGCTGATGGCTGCTAGGTCCTCATAGCCTACTCCACTGCCCTTTGCATCATCTCAGTGATGGCCTCTGGTGTCAATGTAACCACTATTGGTGCCGATGTCACAGGAGTGCCCTCATCGCTATGCCCCATCTTGGCTCCATCCCTGCCTCTGGCTGTACCTCTCCTGGGTCTACCTTGACCTCTCGGCATTATCTACAAGTTAAAGATTTTTTTTTCGAAGTGAAAAATTTTAGTATTTATCAATACCCTTTACTTCATCGTGCTACTATGACTCTAAATTCAAGTATCTAAGTTTTCGATTTGTTTCAGTGGCCTAGGGGTTTATGCTTCTAAGTCAACAACAATATGTTTGTTTCTGGGTACAGGAATTTGTGTATCAATACTCAAAATAATATACTATATATTAATCATGCAAGCATACAACAACCAATCAAACAATGCACGCTGACATAATAGAACCAAACAATTCCATTACGGCTAATATAATTTTGCCAAATCCAGGTCTCTAAGGATGACACAAGACCCACCGTACACGACATTCCCATACCAGTAGAATACAGCGCATGCAAGTTCTTCCAAAGAGTCCGTTCAGTGCCCATTACAATTTCGCAAGTGTCTTGCTCTCTAAGTCTGACGCAAGACCCACCATACATGACCGTCCCATACCAGTAGAATATAGTGCGTACAAGTTCTGCCCAAGAATCGATCACTCACCATACATGGTCCATCAATCTCCGAGTCCAAGATTCCTCCATACCCCAAAATCCCTATGCGTCCCATACCACATAGAGATCCAGGATATAAGATCATCTCGATCTCGTGTCTTGACCAATCAAGTGTTTGTTTCACACATTTCCAGTCTCTAGCTTATGTCCTAAAAGTTTTTATTTACTCTTATGATCCATTGTGCCTCCTTGGTAACACCCAGTCTCTAACTAGACCTATGGTCTCAATACTTGGCTAGCTGATTCGTCTACTGAGTCACCAATTTCTAACTCTATTTAACTTTTATGTGATGCCATCATTCCCGAGTTTTAGACCTTTCCTGAATAGAGCTCAACCTGTAAGGCCACCACCAAAGTCGAGCTCAACTTATAGGGCCACTACAGTACTTTCGTCCTATTGCGATTAGCAACTCGAGCACGGTGACATCACCTAAATCTTTGCTAGACTCCTATTCGACTAGTAAATGGATTCTACTCATTTTATCCACTTTTTGAAAGTCAAATCCAGTAATAATTCTTTTCCAGTGAAAATCAAATCCGGTGAAATTCTCATTTCTATAAAAGTTCTCTTTTTGATAGAATCAAATTCATTTTGTGTAAGTTTCAACCTAGTATTTCTAGTAACTGGGCTCTGATACCAGCTTTGTAACACCCCGACCCTCCCGCGGTTCATCTCCTGGGTTCCCTCGGGCTGCGCTCGCTCAGAATGCGCCCCCTCGACTGGGAAGCCGCCGCCGCATCGTCCGTCGAGGCGAAAGAAATAAGTACTTGAGCCCTAGGTCTTAGGTTCGAATCTCCGCGGAGGCAAAAGAAAATCCCAGGGGGCAGGGGACAGTACTTTGTGAGTGACACGCCATGACGTGGGCCCTACAACGTGGGTAAGAGTCCCAGTGGGTGTTACAACAGTGCCCACGGTTACTGTTCATATGAGTGCGGACACTGTTCATCTAGGTACTGTTCATCCCATTTTAAATCGCAAAGAGGAATTGCAGATCATTTGGGACATTCGATCTTAGTCACCGGAGATCCGATTTTCGCCCGAGGACAGTCAAAATGATTCAGATTAGATCTAGAATAATTCTAAGTGTCTAAGGTAAGATTCTAAAGCCTTAAACTCATTCAAATTAATTTTTATAGGCTAACAACATCAAAATCACAAAATGGATCGGAGATTTGGGGTTTTTGAAGCATGGAATGATCCAGAGCGAATTGAGCTCAGATCTTCCTTTTAAATCAATGAATTAGTGATTCTAGACTAAATTCTAGAAGTTTTGACTGTTCATTTGTAGTTTTTGACGGATCTGCAAGTTTTTGAGAGGATTTGGAGGTTTTGGAGGGTAAAAATCTTTTGGGCAAGCATAAAGCTTGATCTCCTCAACGTTTGAGGTAACGGTTAAAATTAAAGTTGTTCTATTATGAATTTGGAAGAAAATGAATATAGTTTTGTATGTTGATGTGGTGAAATGAGGAATCCAAATTTTTGGGGACCCTTTTATGAGGAATTTCATTGGATGGCCTAGAATGAACATGAATGGTGATTATTTTTGGTAAGTGACCTCACTAGGAAGCCATTGTTGGACTTGTATTCTTATTTTTGTCTCATTTTCACAGATCATGTATATATTTTGAACAGGGCATGTGGCCATTTATTTTCTTTTGGAACCATTTTATATTTTAAAATGGTGTTTGAAACTTTGGCTCTGTGAGCTTGTTTTAATTCATAAATTTTGAAGTGTATTTTGAGATGTTGCCTTCAAAGGCTAATTACATGTATATTTTTAGTTACTTGAACCTTGCTGTATGGGTTGGTGATTTTAATGGTTTTCGCTGTAGCAATTTGTTTTCATTATAAATATTTACTGTCAAAAAATTTGGTGAAGTGTTTGAAATTATTTTTCTGAGTTATGAGATTTGCTGATAGACATAATATGATTTTCCATCAAGATTGATATGTTTTCTCATTTTATGAAATTGAGAACGGATTTAGTGAGTTGAAAAGAGGTTGATGGCCCCAGGTTCCTGGTGGATCAAACCCACGAAAATGTGTAATGTCCCACATGCATGACATCTAAGCCGAAGGGAACCCTTATCTATGTGCTGGGCCCAACGTGAGGCGTACAGGAGGACTTGGGTTTCGGTCCGAGGGCCCGGGGTGTCACAAAGTGGTATTAGAGCCAGGTAGTAGCTCTATTAGGAAAGATACGAGTCTGATACCACAGAGTGGTATTAGAGCTCAATCAATAGTTCATTGGGCTCATGATTTGTCAGAGCTTAGTTAATAGCTCTCTGGGAAAAGAGTTCAGTCCGATAGAGTATTCCGGACTTGGTTTTTCGCTAGAAAAGGTCATCGAATTTGTATTTTCACTGGAAATGAATTTTTACACGATTTTAATTTTTTGAAAAGTGAAATGAGTAAGAGGTCACCTACTAGTGACTAGATGACTGGGTGGCTAGAAGTCTAGAAAAGACTTGGGTGATATCAACATGATTGAGTTACCAGTCGCAGGTGGACAAAAGTACGAGTAGTAGCTGGGTTGGTGGAAGCTTTGCTCCCTACTAGTGATGCACTATATTGGAATCGTTTGAGACTTGGAACTGATGGTATCACATAGGACAAGAAATTTACTAAGTAGTGAAACACTAGGTCTAGGTAAAGACCGAGTGTGCGAGAAGGCATAGTGGATCTGAATAAAAGTGGTTAGGACATAAGTTAGAGACTGTTAATGTGATAACGCACACTTGTTTTGGTTAGAACTCGATGCAGGAGGATCCTATATTTTTGATTTCTATGTAGTATGAGATGCGTAGAGATTTAGAGGTATGGAAGAATCCTGAATTTGAAGAATGATGAACTATGTATGGTGAGTGATCGATTCTTGGGCAGAACTTGTACGCACTGTATTCTACTGGTATGGGACGGTCGCATATGGTGGGTCTTGCGTCAGCCTTAGGGAGTGAGACACTTGCGAAATTGTAATGGGCAATAAATGGACTCTTTGGAAGAACTTGCATGTACTGTATTCTAGTGGTATGGGACGGTTGCGTACAGTGGGTCTTGCGTCATCCTTAGAGACCAGAATTTGGTGAAATTATATTAGTTGTAATAGAACTTCTGAGTGAAAGTTTGGGATTAAGCACAGATGGAAGCTTGGGATTCCATTATGCTAGCATGCTTTGTTTGATTTTTCCCTGTGTGCTTGCATGTAATATATGTAGTATAATTATTTTAAGTATTGTTACCCGAATTCCTGTACCCAGAAGCAAACAAAATGCAGTTGACTTAGAAGCATAAACCTTTAGGCCATTGAGACAAATTGAGAACTTAGAGATATGAATTTAGAGTCATAATAGTACGATAACGAAAAGGGAATATAAGTGATTTTTTGAATAAATGGCCATTATCACAAGTCATAGTATCCATGATGGGAAGAAAGGATTGATAAAGATCCAGATTGAAATAAGAAGAAATTATTGATTATTGGTGACTATAGGAAATTTTCTTCTTATTATGATTAAATGAGTAAAGACTGAAGCAAAATTTTTGACTCGTAGATAATATCAAAGACAAATTGCTAGATTGGGATGAGATGAGTGATGAGCCAAAGCCTAGTGGTGAGGGTACATCGGGGGTGGCAGCAGCACCAGTGGAAGTTTTGGTGACCCCAGAGTTGATATCGGAGATTACATAGAGAGTGATGTCTGAGTTCACTCCAAGGAAAGTGGAGTAGGTGGTGAGGACCTTGCAGCCATTGGTATCACCACAGATGTCAGTACCCATACATCCACAGGTACAACCATTAGCACAGCTAGAGCTTCAATCACTGTTACAACCTAAGACTCATCAGGAGGCCAAGACCTCAGATACTATGTCATTTAGGAGCTTAGTCAAATATGATAAGGAGCAACTTGAGATATTGATGGAGTTCCAGAGGCTATGACCGAGCACATTTGAGGGTATGACTAATCATTTGGCAGCATATAGGTGGATGACAGAGATGGTGGGGCATTTGAACGTTATGGGGGTATCTAAAACCAAGAGAAAGGCATTGGTGGTGTACCAGTTTGTGGGACTCGCATATCAGTGGTGGGAGATGATAGAGAACGATCTCACCATACAGGGGATAGATTTGACATGGAATGAATTTAAGACTTTGTTTTATGGCACATTCCTTTCTACTGAGACGATGGAGCAGTTGTTGTTAGATTTCTTCATGTTGATACAGTCAACCCTGACAGTATCGTAGTATGAGTAGAAATCATCGAGCTGTCTAGGTATGCCCTTGAGTTGGTACGGAATGAGCAAGTGAAGGCAGAACCATTTATAGAGGGTTTGAATGAGGAGATTAGGTAGCTTATTACTCCACTAAGGTTGACTAGTCTTAGGGAAACTGTGGAGAGAGCACAAAGGATAGAACGAGACATGGAGCAAAAATATTTACTAGAGATTAGGCACAAGAGAGCACAATTTAAGTAGTGTGCAAGAGCCCCACAATAGAAAAAGGGTAGGCAGCAGTATCAGCAGGTGATACCATGCCAAATGAGCACTGAGCAGAGAGAACGAGCCAAGAGGCTAGGATTATGTTTTCAGTGCAATCAGAAGGGACTCTTAGCCAAGAATTATCCTACTAAAGCATTAGCCTTAGCCTCTCAGCAATCACAGTAAGAGAACGAGCCAAGAGGCTAGGATTATGTTTACAGTTGAAGGTATGTTCTCGTGGTCTGGTGTCCTGTGCATCTATGATTTGAATTCCAATGCCATAAAGTCTGTTGTTTGGAGACTATAGTGAATAGATTGAAATTGGTAACTAGACCATTGGCGGTGTTATTGGAGTAGTTATACAAGTAGTAATTAATGGGAGTTCGAGGAAATATCTTAGACATGAACCTACATTAGGTCACGAATGTCTCTACATGTATGATTTTCTAGCAAGTGAAGACTGAGCACAGAAAACTATTAAGACTTTGCAAGTCACTTCTAGAATTAGAATGGAAGTGGGATATCCTTGCAAAAGATCATGTGGGGATCTAATGAGAAGTCAAAACAAGGGAACACATGTAATACCCCAGAATTTTGTTAAATAATTTAAAATAAATAAAATAAGTTGAATAAATTAATTTCAAAGATTTTAAGAAATTTTGGGTGCAAATGGTGCGTTGGTACATGAAAAATAATTTACATTTGAGATATAATAAAAATTAGGATAATTAAATGAAAATTTTAATTTAGTGAAATTAATTATGAAATTTAAGGATTTGCTTAAGAAATAAATCAAAATAAAGTGTACACACATATTGGCTAATATGTGAATGAATAAGATATATGTTAGCATAATAAATGTTAATACTACATATTATGGGAATATGTACATAGAAAAATTCATATAATTAAATAAAATGTATTAATTAAAAATAAATCAAATAATATGTAAATAATGGTGTATAATTACACAATTTATTATCTGAAAATAAAATATAAAATAAATAAAAATACATGAAAATAGAAAATACAAATTATTTAATTATTAGCATTAAAAATATTAAAGAAATGGAAAAATATCAAATAAATGTAATATTAGATAAATTAGAAAGGGAAAAATATTAGTAAGTACATAAAATAGAATAATTTATGCAATACAATCAAGTTTTTATCAATTAGAAAGTGGGTAATTGCTAAAATTCGGATTATAGAAGCTTTAGGAAGTGATTTTGTAATTAAAAATACGATCCAACGGCCAGAAATCCGTCATCCGTAGGATCTGAGATCTCACGGTCACGATCGAAGTCTAAAACGGCACCCAGGAGCACTGAATCAACGAGATCCAACGGCCTAGAAACCATCAAGTCGATCTAACGGTTGGATGCATCTCATCTGATAGAAAATGACACCAGATTCGAGGCTCATCGTGCGGCTCAGATCAATGATCAAGATCGTTATGTTTCTCGAGAACCATCCAACGGTGCAGATTCAAGAACCATTGATCCAATGCGTAACTCGAGCTTCATCAAACGGCCCAGATTGAGGTGCTCGAGGAAGATCGCGAACGAATACATCGATCGAGAATGATCCAACATCTGAGATCGAACCCGCCTGATCCAACGGCCGAAGATCCATCCGCAAAAACAAATTCGCGATCTGTTGATGTGCTCGAGAACGATCGGACAGCTGAGTTCAAGAATTCGATTCTGTTGCTTGATCCGAAAACAATCCAACGATTTCGATCGAATCTCAACGCGTGTCTCGAGGAAAATCGGACGTTCTAGATTCTATCCGCCTGATCTGATCACGAATGACATCCCGAGGACAATCTGACGGCCTGAATCAAATGCCCTAAAATTACGAATTTAAATAACGTAAAATCCGATTAAAAATCTGAAAAAAATTCAAAAAAATCTGAAAAAGATGTTTCTAAACTCCAAAAAATTCCAAAAAAAATACCTACTATTTTCTTATGCTTGGGGGGCACAAAAATTTGAATTTTTGCAAGTTTTTCACCAAAAAAATTTGCCATTTCACACTAGTTTGAAGCCTATATAAAGGACCCCCATGCTCACAATTTCATTCATCCCAATTCAAGAGCATACTAGTCGTTCTTGAATCCTTCTAGCCTTCTTCTTGGCATTCCCCTTAGTTCTTGAGTGATCTTGAACTATTCTTGAGTGTTTGGAAGACTTGAAGCAACGGAACTCTGCCGGATTTCAGAGGTGCGCAGAAGGGACGCATTTAAGGTAGAAGTGTCTTCTAACCTTTATTTCTTTATTTTAATTTGTATAAATCTTGCATGTGTGATGATGTTTTGAAGATGATTGATTGAATTTATGTCTTTATATGCATGCTTCATTTATTGTGTCACGAATATACATGTTATGCATGTTTAGAAATTAAGAATATTGATGCATTGTGCCATGAATAAATATTTAATGTTTCATGTCATGTACATGTTATGCCGA
>JAJIYU010009946.1:0-16559 GCA_030144865.1 Tinospora cordifolia | reverse complement strand
CCATGTTTAGGATTCAATTCAATGTTTCAAGCATGTTATGTGATGTTCTCATGCTTTCTTGGTTGTTTAGAATTCTGATATTTACATTTTAAATTTCTTTTATAATTATGTAATTCTTAAATATAAGAAATTGAAGATAAGAACCACGTACTGTTATAGTGACTCGTATGGGTGCTATGGGTGTTCCTAACACATGCTTGGAGTGTGTGGTTGCAAAGCGCAACTAAGGGATACTTGGTATGTGGCATCCAATAGAAAGTGACAAAGAAATGTCTTTCCACCCTAAAGAGGGGTATCTAAATTAAAAACATCAAGGGAATAGAACCCCTTTCAGTCTTAACGTCAACTACAACCAAAAAGTTGTTTGAATCACTTAATACATGAAAGTGTTTGAATTTGGATGTGCTATCAATTTAAAATAGTAACTTAGTTATTTAATGAATAATCCACTAGGCTATGTGCTCACCCCTTCCTTTTATTTTTTAGGAATTTGAAATGCATGATCAAGCTTGCTAAGGAATTAGAAAGTTTATTTTTAGAAAGTTTCTATGCAAGGGCATATTGCCCAAATTTTGAATAAAGACTTCCGCTAAATTTTTGTTTTAAATTTTAGAGTTATGTACTCTTTCTTTTGATTATATGAATTCAAAATGTATTTCTTTATTTTATTTTGAAAAAATAAAGAGTTTGAAGTTTTCCTTTATTCACTTGTATTATCTTGTTGAAAATTAAACTCAATGGAAGTGTATTTTTGAATATTTTAATAAGTGTTAGATAAAGGAATTAAGATGCAAGTTGTGTACTTGTAAATGTAACATAGGACCCAACCTACCTTGTGGTTGATCTTAAACCTATCTCTAGGGGGCTGGGATGTTACAGTTTTGGCGTATCAAGTTTTAGTTGGAGGACTAGAGGTGGATCATGCCAAAATTGAAGTGATTGAGAACTTGAAACCACCTACATTAGTTCAGGAAGTTAGTAGTTTCTTAGACCACATGGGGTACTATTGCCAATTCGTTTGTTTGCCCTCTGTGCCATATATTGGAGAAGGAAGCTAATTTTGATTTCAACAATGAGTACCTTGAGACATTTACTACACTTAAGAAGGCACTCATATCTGCTCCTATTATGTCTACTCTTGTTTTGGGAGAACCCCTTAAGATTATGTGTGATGCTAGCGATTATGTTGTTGGAGCTGTTTTGGGACAGAGGTGTGACAAGCTATTTCACACTATCTATTATGCAAGCAAGACACTCAATGATGCACTAAAAAATTGTACTACTAGTAAGAAAGAGTTGCTAGTTGTTGTCTTTGATTGTGACAAATTCAGAGCTTGTATTGTGGGCTTCCATGTCACAGTGTTCACCGATCATGTTGCAGTACGTCATCTCTTTACTAAGAAAGAAGCCAAGCCCCACCTTATCTGATGGATTCTTCTCCTTCAAGATTTTGATATTGGAATCAAGGATAAAAAGGGTTTAGAGAATGTGGTAGCTGACCATCTATTTCGTCTCCCTGGGCACATTGCTAATAACCCCATGCGTATAGTTGAATTGTTCCCTGATGAGTAGCTTCAGACAATCATGAACCGTCCACCATGGTATGCTGACTTTGCTAATTACCAAGTGATAGGTAAAGTTCCACCAGATCTATCAAGTGCTCAGCTTAAGCACTTCATACACAAAGCTAAGTTTTATTTATGGGATGATGCATTTCTCTATCGTCAATGTGCTGATAAGATCATTCGTCGATGTATTCCCAATGATGAAATTCAAAAAGTCTTGCATGTCTATCATGCCTCTCCTTGTAGCAGCCATTACAGTCATCAGCGAACTACTTGATATGTTCTCGAAAAATGGGTTTTATTGGCCCACTATATTTAAAGATGCCTATCAATTTGTGAAGACATGTGAAACATGCCAAAAGCAAGAAAATATCCCAAGCAGAATGAAATGCCCCTAAATTCTTTTGTTGAGGTTGAACTCTTTGATGTATGGGGAATGGACGTCATGGGACCCTTCCTACCATCTGATTGGAAGCGATAGATATTGTTGGCTGTAGATTATGTCTCTAAGTGGGTGGAGGCCACAGCTACTACAAAAAACGATGCCTAAGTAGTTCTTAAATTCTTGGCACACAACATCTTTTCAAGATTTGGCACACCCCAACCTGTAATAAGTGATGAAGGTACACACTTCTGCAACTGTCTATTTACTAAGCTTCTCACTAAATATGGTATGCAACATAAGGTAGTCTTACCCTATCATCCCCAAACTAATGGGCAAGCAGAGGTTTTTAATCGCAAGATCAAGGCAATCCTTTAGAAAACAATGGGCAATAACTGAAAGGATTGGGCACTAAATCTTAATGGTGCACTATGGGCTTACAGGACTACATTCAAAACTCCCATCGGCATATCCCCTTATTAGCTAGTGTATGAAAAATCATTCATTGACCATGTGAGCTAGAGCACTGAGCATATTGGGTAGTGAGAAAGCTTAACTTTGATGCGCAAGCTTGTGGTGAGAACCGACTACTTCAGCTTATGGAGCTTGAAGAATTTTAGAGAGAAGCATTTGAAAATAATCGCATTTATAAGGAAAGGACCAAGAAATGGCACAATAAGTTGATAGAGAAGAAAGAATTCGAACCAGGCCAGCAAGTCCTTCTATTCAATTCCCGCTTGTGGTAATTTCCTGAGAAGCTTAAGTTCTGTTGGTCCGACCCATTTCTTGTTACACAGGTATTTCCCTATGGAGCTATTGGATTACAAAATATGGTGGATGGGCATTGACTCAAGGCTAATGGTCAAAGACTAAAGATCTTTTATGGAGGAACAAAGTAGAATGTCGAATCTGTGGCACTAAAAAACTAATGATTCATATCTATGTCGAGCTAACAGCGTTAAACGTAGCGCTTAATGGGAGGCAACCCACTCATTTTCCATTTTCTTTTTTACTTTCTTTTATTTTTGCTATGGTTTGCATTTTATTTTCTAGGGAGCATGCACTTTATGTTAAAAAATAGAAGGAAGTTCTGGTTACCATGATACAATACCACGATAACCAGGGGAGATAAATGGCATGAATGGTTATTGCAATAGTCTACCGTGGTAACCAAAACCCCTTTTCTTTGCCTATCATGTTACTACAGTAGGCTACTGTTATAACTAATAGGCTAACCTGGCATATATTGCAGTAATGCACAAGAGTTTTTTTTTTTTAAATCATAGGTTTTCCATAACCGTTGCAGTGAATACACTACCGTGGTAATGTCGTCATTTTTAAGAAGAAAATTGACCATTTTCTTCTCATTTTGCCCGGTTGGAAACCTCGTACATTCCTCTATTTTTATCAGTTTCTCTTGCATTTCTCATCATTCATTCAGTAAAATATGAGTAAATTTATTTGTTTCTTGTGTTTCCTTTCATTTTAATGTTTTTTATAGTTTTTCCTCCATAATCGTTGAATTGTGAGTCTTCATTTGAAGTTTTAAGTTGTTCATCACGTTTTTTATTTAGTTGTCATTAGCTTTCAATGATTTTTTATTGACTTTGCATTGCATCCTCATTTTTACACAAAAATTTGCCTCTAGAATTCATTTTCAACACATTGAGCATGTTCATTTCATTCCATCGTTCTCATGTGCCTCATTTTGACTGTATTGGGTGCTACTATGCTATTGAATTATCCAAAATAGATTGTAGTTGTTGCCCATTCTCTATTCTTACATGGTTTTTCTATTCTATCTACTAAAACTTGACTGCAGGGCCCCTAGAACAAGAATGCGGTTTCTAAGTCAAAGCGAGCACCAACAGCCGGCAGCTCCTAAAGATCAACTTTGCTTTAAGCCAGTGAAGACCAAAGCGAATTTCAAACATATCAGAGACTTAAGGCATGTCATTCTTGGGAGGGGCATCTTGGTAGAGGATGAGGAGCGTTGGTTGGGCATAGATACTATAGTAGTTGTGAGACAATGGGAGTAGCTGATCCAAGCGCCTGCTGCACCTACTGTATCCATCATACAAGAGTTTTATGCCAACGCCTACAAGCGTGAAGGCCTAAAGGTTTGGGTGCAAGGCACATGGGTCCCATTTGATTCTAAGTCAATTAATGCTTTGTGTGGCTTGCCAAATGACACACCTACTGACTTCTCTGAGTACCTACTCGAGAAGTCCGATCTCTAAGATGTCCAACAGACATTGTGTGTTGATGGCAGGGGTGTATATGGGTCTGGTCGGGTCAGCAACCCGACTTGGTCAAGTGGCATTATTTTATACCTAACCCGATCCTATTTAGTGTATGAAAGGGGTCCAACCCGACCGACCCGATATTGGGTCGGGTCAAGTCAAGTCGATCAAGTTGGGCCTTGTGATTTTTAAAAAAAGCCCAATTTTTTTTCAAAAAGCCCAATATTTTAAAAATATCCAAATGATAAAAACCCATTTTTATTAAAAACCCATCTTTATTAATATTTTCATGTTGTAACACATTCAAATTAATCATTTTTTGTATTTAGATTCAAATGTATCTTTCAATAATTTACATTAACAAAACACATTACAATAAATTTAAAGATAAAAAACTACTCAAATTTGAAGCATTAAGTTAAAAAAATAATATTATCTTAAACCATAAAATTCATTGAATTTGTAAAAATCTAAAAGTCGATAACATATATAATATTTATAATCATATTAAAACTAAAAATAAAATTTGCAATAACATCCCTGCAATAAAAAATATATATATAATATGACAAAACTATATAATAAAACAAACAAAAAGATTTAATATGCAATGACAAACAAATTAAGAATGTGTGCACAACACCTAACATGCAAAAACTCTCCTTCTAACAACAATTCATGCCAATTTCTAATTTTCTTGGTCAAATAAGCCACGGCAGTGTCATTTGAACTTGCATTGTCCACTACAATAGTGAAGACTCGATCTATCCCCCACTCAAGCAAACATTTCTCAATTTTTTTACCAATAACCTCTCCCTTGTGACTTTAGATTTGACAAAAATTCAAAATCCTTTTTTGCAACTTCCACTCACTATCAATAAAATGAGCTCTAAGGACAAGGTAATTCAGATTTTGTGTTGATTTCCAACAATTAATTGTAAGACTTACTCGCAGACAAGTATTCTTAAAAAAAGATTTCAACTTCTGCTTTTCTTTTGCATAAAGATTCATGCAATCCTTTGCAACTGTAACCCATGATGGCAAAATAAACTTGGGTTCCACTCCTTGACTATATGCTCGAAATCCTTCTTTTTCAACAAACCTAAAGGGCATCTCATCTATACTTACCATCTTAGCAAGCAAATCCCTACAATGAGCTTCACTATAAGAAATGGCAACTAAGCTAGCACTACTTTCACTCTATCCCTTTGTGGTCTTAGTTTGGAATGACAAAACACTTTGACCAGGAGAAGGGACCTCGTAGGGGTACTTCTTGCATGATACTATATGATTTCTTAAATTATTAGTACCATGCTGCTTTGGATGACAAAGGTATGATGTACCACAATATTTACATTCAGCCCTAGGATTTTTAGGATCTTCAACTATTTGATCAAAATGAGCGCATACATATGAAGCAGGTTTAGTAGACTTTCTTTTACCTCAATTAGGAGGTCGAGCTGAAACTGTAGGCATAGATGGTTCTGGTTGTTCGTTCAGAACTTGATGAGGCTCATTAGTTCCATGTTTCATTCCTCTTTCAGTTGCATTTCCTTCAAGGGATGACATCTAACAAATAAAATAAGTAAATTTAAACAAAATCAGATATTGAATAAGAACATATAATATAAATTGCAAACTTATATAACAAAAAATACAAATAAGACATTGACCAAAGAAAAACACATTTTAAAATATCAAAATTGTATAAAATAAATTAATTAACTAAAAAATAATACTTATATATAATTAGTTTTTAATTCTTTTATAATACAAATAGTATCTTGAACAAAAAAAACAGATTTTATTTAAAATATCAAACTTATATATTGCAAAAAAGACCAAAATAATCAAGAAAGATATTTCATACTGCAAAACAAGTTTTGATTAATAAATTATGTCTCAAAAGTCAAAATATCAAACTTAGTCGAAAAAATAAACTTCTAAAAAATAACATCAAATTTCTTTTATATTGGAAAATAGATTTTACACAAAGAACAAATAATGTCATCAATAACAAAAAGAAAACATATTTTTAATTTTATCAAAAAATTAGTTTTTATCAAATCTCTCAATATCAAATATACATAAGAAATAAATATAATCAATTTTTTATTTTGATGATACAAATAAGATCTTGAACAAAAAAAAAATAGATTTGTTTAAAATATCAAATTTATACAAAATCTATCAAAATCTAAAAACTAAAACTATCAATCAACTAAATTAAACAATCAATCAAGCACAATGAAAAAAAAACCTACATTAACAAATTAAAAAAAGTTACTACGTCAAGGCTACATTGCTATACAAATGGATTTGTTGAGAGAATGAGAGCTTCAGATAACTGCAACCGGCAACTACAAAAGAAGAACAAACAATCAGTCCATTATTATTTTTCTCCCTCTCACAAAACTCAAAAAAAAACACACATTACAGAGAGGAGAAGCTACTGCGATTTGGAGAAGAAAAGAAACAGAGTGTCGTGAGGTGTACAAGGAAGAGAAACAGAGAGGAGAAGTTGTGACCTAGAGAAGACAAGAGGAGAAGATGCGATATGGAGAAGCTGCGATTTGGAAAAGTTGAGATCTGAAGTGTTGATGGCTACGATTTGGAAGGGAGAAGAGAAGCTACAAAGGGAGAGGAGAAGATGTTATTTGGAGAAGACAAAAAAAACAAAGAGGAAGGGGCAAAGGGTTGCGAGCCTGCTAGAGAAGATGAACAAAACAGAGACGAAAGAAACAAAGAGGCTGAAATGAAAGAAATAGATCAAAGAAATTTTTGGAGAAGAGGAAGCACTGCGATTTTTGGAGAAGATGAAGTGCTGCGATTTTTGGATATTTCGAGAAAACAAAGTGCTGCAAATCTTGGAGAAGACGAAGTGCTGCGAATTTGCAATTTGGAAGGTCAATTAGGTAGAAAAGACAATAGAAGTAGAACTAAAGGAGTAGACAATGGAAGTCAACAAAAAAAATTGCATCTTTCAACTTTCAGATCTAGTTCCATCTATTGTGACCTAGGGCATCCTGTGGGTCAGGTCGGGTTTGACCCAACGTTTTTGAGGCCAACCCGACCCGACCCAAAAAAGGTTATTGACTTGCCCAACTCGACTTCTTTTTTGTGTAAACCTGACCTGATCCAACCCGAAATGGTTAGGTGGCTTGCACCCCTAGTTAACGATGCATTATGGTAGTGCATCAACGTTCGGCCCGTCTATCTAACCAAGAGTTCCTTCACTATAGTAGCCAAGGTATGACTCTATTTTGTATGTGCTAACCTGATACTTGCCTCGGCTATTAATAGGGTGTCATTAGAGAGAGTCGTCCTAGTCTACTACATCATCAAGGGTCTCTCTATTAATGTTGGCTCAGTCATCTTAGCTTCATCAAATTGAGCATCGACAAGAATAATGTTGGGTTCCCACATCTTACAATCATCACAACACTATGAAGGAGGGTAGTTGTCACACTAACCAGAGGTGAGCCCACTTTTCGAATGAAGGACCATATCTCCGTGAGGATGTCAACCACCACACAGGTGAAGGGGAGGAGGGCAACAACTACACCTTCTTAATTCCATTTGAGCCTACTATAGCTCTGACTTCTAGTGCCCCTGCGTTAGAGTTTCATGTAGTTCTCCATGGGATGGCATACCTCACTAGGTTCCTTAGTGTGGCCCATTCAAATCTAGCTCAAATGATGCCTCCCCCACCATGCATGGTCTCCTACATGGACAGTTGTTGTGGAGGTCCAACACCCCCTACTGATGATGATGACAGAAATGATGATGTTGATGGCAAAGCGATTGATTTTAATCAACTTACAAAGGTTAAGTTCTTTACAGATGAGGCAATGCCCTGATAAATTCTCAAATTTTTAAGAATAAGCATATACAAAATCATAAATGAGTCCATAGAAGTGCTAAGCACATTAAGCAACCAGGTGTAAAATGGTAATTTTGCTACCCAAGGATAAAATAGTCAAGTCATATGAAAATGAATTGTAGAGCAACATTGTGTAAAACATTGAATGATCTTAAGTACAGAAAGTTATTTGGATGAACTGAGGGTAAAACAGTAATTTTGCCACTAGAGGGCAGAATGGTTATTTTGCCGAAAACCATATGTTTATGACAATGTGTAGTCAAATAATGAAGTCAATATAGAGTCGACACAAAGTCAATGTGAAGTCAATGATGAAGTCATTGAGGAGTTATTTTGAAGTCAATTATGAACGAAACATCAAATAAATATGAAGTCAATATGAAGTCAATTATGAAATCATTATGGAGTCAATGTGACGTCAATTATGAAACAAACATTAAATAAATATGAAGTCAATATGGAGTCAATGTGAAATCAATACAAAGTCAATGTAAATTCAATATGAAGTCAATGTGAAGTCAAATTTTATCTAAAGGTAATAATGAAATGCAATCATGAATTGGATAATGCTTATCTACATACATTTGTGACATACTGATGACATAGAAGGGTAAAAGACGAATTTTATCTAATGGTAATCATGAAAACTAATTATGAACTAGATAATGCTTATCTACAAGCATTTATGACATACTGATGATCTAAAAAGGTAAAAGAGGAATTTTATCTAATGGTAAACATGAAAACTAATTATGAACTAGATAATGGTTATCTACAAGCATTTATGACATACTGATAATCTAAAAAGGTAAAAGAGGAATTTTATCTAATGGTAATTATGAAAGGTAATTATGAAGTGAATAATGTTTATCCACACTCATTTATGACATACTAATAATGTAGAATGGTAAAAATGGGATTTTATCCAAAGGAATCATGAACTGGATAATGTTTATCTGCAAGTCATTATGAAATTAATTATGAAGTCATTAGGAAGTTAACAGAGAGAAATATTGAGTCAATGTAGAATCTTATGAAATTGTTATAAAGTCAATATAAAGTCATTTATGAAGTTAAAATGCTTATTTATAAGTCATTACGAAGTCAATTATGAGTCAATATGGAGTCAATAGAGAGAAATGCAGAGTCAATATAGAGTCAGTAAGAATTTGTTATCAAGTCAATACGAAGTCATTTATGAAGTCAGTATGCTTATCTACAAGTCATTATAAAGTCAATCATAAAAGTCATTAGGGAGTCAGCAGAGAGAAATAGGGAGGTAATGTGAAGTCGTTATGAAGTCGTCATTAAGTCAATACAAATGCATTCAAGTCAATGCAAAGTCATTCAAGTCAATATAAAGTCATTCAAGTCAATGCAAAGTCATTCAAGTCAATGCAAAGTCATTCAAGTCAATGCAAAGTCATTCAAGTCATTAGGTCAATGAAAAAAGGGGAAAAAATGGAGTCAGTTAAAGTTATTCATGTCATTTTGGAGTCAACAAAAAAAAATATTGTGCCAATATAAATTCATTCATGGTATACGAATAAACTGTGTTCATTCAACATATGTAGGTTGAAAACTCGTGCACAAACAATTTTGAAAGAAGTTGAAGCTTTAGCAATTCATTTTTTAAAAAGGGGAAAAAATGGAGTCAGTTAAAATTATTCAAGTCATTTCGAAGTCAACAAAAAAATATATTGTGCCAATATAAAGTCATTTATGGTATACGAATAAACTATGTGTTTATTCAACATGTGTAGGTTGAAATCTCGTGCACAAACGATTTCCAAAGAAGTTGAAGCTCTACCAACTTAGGAGGAGATGACCATCCACTCTCTCTGATATTATTTGTCTCAAATATAATACATAAATGTGTGTTTATTATTTTATGATTTTAGAAGCATGCTAGGAATGTAATGATACTTTGTTGTATTATTGCCTGCCTATAATACTTTGTCTTCTGTATAGATGAGTTGTGATGATGATATTAATATGCATGCTTGTGGTCACTAACTGAAGATGATTAAGAATCTAACCCTAAACTGGGGCAGTGATACAGATATTGTGGTAGTAATCTGGTATCATCATGGGTATTTTCTCACCCTAGGCAGATGTGAATGCTATTGTTGGCAATAGTAAGATGGGACTGAGAATTGAGTGAGACCTCACTCCTAAGGTTGTGTCATGATGAGGAATTGGCCTTCGGAGCATTACTTCCAAGAGTTCGCACACAGGAAAATACCGAGGAGATCCCTTTCGGTCTTAATGTCAACCTAAACAATTAAAGTGTTTGAAACGCCTAATGTTTTATAAGTGTTCACATGTTTTATGTTTATGACTTTAATAATGTTCAAGATGTCTTGTATATGATCCACTGGGCTCTTGAGCTCACCCCCACTAATATCTTTTGCAGGAAATCATTGAAGACACTTATGTGTTGACAAGTACAAGAAGATAATTTTGTAGTTCGGCATACCTATTTGTTGAGAATGCATAGGAGTAGTAGTCCTTTTATCGTTTCATTTTGTAGCGCATGAGACCCATATTTGATTTATGTTTGGTTTATTCATTTGAATTCAAGCCATGGGGCCAGTTCTTATTATTCATGGGATTAATTCATGATATTGTCTAGTTATTACAATCATACCTATGACCATATCATGCATATTGTAAATTTTTATGTTTCTGCTCTCTAATACATGTATATTATGTTGGGATGGTGTGTGAGAAAGAAAATAAGTGATGTCCCAGCGCCCGGATAGTGGAAGCGGGAGTGACTACATGCAAAGCAAGAGTGACCACTCATTATATTGTGACTATGTCTCGAGTTGAGGGACAAGTACTCAGTTACATAGACCAAATTTCGAGGCCAAGGTGTTACCAATGATGCTTGAGATTGATATACTATTTTCTAGGGTTTCAATTTTTATTTTGCTACTAAACTCAAAATTCTGACCTTGCTATTTGATATTACTTTTAATGATGTCACATTGTTCTACTTATTACCTAGTTTATTTGTGGATTCCATACTAATCATAATTCTTATATTTTTGTTCTATGCATGTTTTCTAAGTGCAAGTGTGTATAAGAGTGTTTGTGATTCAGTGTGTCTCTTATCTATGTTTGTGCGCCATATTGAAGTGTTGCTCTTAAGGACAAGACACATTTTAAGTTCGGTGGTGCACATTAAAGAAAATCTTCTTCATGTCAAGTTATTTTCTTTTATTTTTTATATATTGTGTGCTACACTGCTTCTAAACTGCATATTTATAAGCATATCACATATTTTTTTCATTGAAATTCTATCATTTAGATATAATCAAAGATCTAGACATTTAGCCTTAGGACATGACAATGTAGATCATATTTGTGTTACTTCGGCTAAATCCATATCATATATTTTTTAAAATTTTCACTAAGTGACCTATGAGATTAAAAATTTCTCTAGTGTGATGAGATAAAGAACTTAGGGTACTTTCAAACAATTTGTATGCTTAGTTTGTCCAAAATTTGAATTTGACAAAACTTTTTAGTCTTAGGCGAACTAAGAATCCGAAAAGTGAGGAAAGTGAAGAATGAAAATTATAACACAAGTGGAGAGAATTTCCAACATACTCTTGACATAATCAAATCTATTTTAAACATTGCTTCGGAATGACTCTAAGAGGGAAAGGATGTAGGCATTATTGTTTGAGTTTTAACCTAAACACTAGTCCCAACACTTAAACATACTTTCAAACATTATTGTTTCCTTGTAATAAACCTAAATAAATACACACTATACCTTCTATGCATATATCATTTGAACCTATTTGTGTGCACTGATGGTCATGTTAATGCCTATTTGCATGGTGTACAAAAAGAAAGCATGCAGTCCTTGATATACATATGTTTTTTTACTATTACTTTTTTTTTTAAAAAAAGGTTATATAAACCTATATGTAATACTTCAGTATTATTGATGAATGTTGAGCTTCCTAATTTTATATAGGTGTATATATATGGCACCAATTGAAATGTATGTGAAATCATATGTTTGGGGGAGCCATGAAAACAAGGTTGTGGGTCTAAACAAAGGAATGTACAAAAGGGAATCAAGCATATAATGAGAAGACCAAACAAAGAAGGTTGTTATTATTGCTATGAGTGTTCATTTGAGTCATAATTTAAACCATGTTACACTTATACCTAGAGCCAGGCCACATTACAACCTAAATGAAAGACAACTAATCCTAACTATAGTTTGACTTTGAGTAGAAGATGGATAGAAGACAGCACTGATAGAGTTTGTGCACTTAGGTATTAAGAGAGGATTTCTGTGAGTGGGATGATAACTACAAATCACCAACATGATCTAGGAGGAGTGAGATACCGATGGACGAGGGTAAAGTTGAGGAAAAATGGTGGATGGACTGAAATTCTAGACAACCAGAACAACCCTAAGGACTTGTTAATGAATCATAGGATATAGGAATAGAAAATGGAGATCACAATGATGAGTGAAAGCAAACTTAACTATATATGGTACAATGCGTAAGTTTTAGAAGTTAAGCATTGTTCAAGGACGAACAATAGTTTAAGTTTGGGGATATTTTGTTAGTTGCATAGCATACTAACTATATTATAGGTATTTTGCATATGTTTTGCATGGGTTGAGTAGGAAATAGGGCATATTTAGTTACATATAAGTAATTAAGAATCCATATAAATATTGCATGTCATTCACACTGTTAAAGACTTTCTATATGGCTTTTATGCATTTATGCTTATGATTTAATGCCAAGGAAAGATTCTTAGTTGTATATGCAAGTCCAAGTTGAGTGAAAATAGGTACACAGAGGAAAAAAGATGAAAAAAGATCCAAAACAGTAGAAATCCACTAATTACCACAGTAAAGCAATAGACTACCATGGTAACCCAAGCGTGAAAAGAAAGAAAAATCAGAAAGAGACTGGAATATATTACCACAGTAGTGGATCACACTACCACAGTAACCATAAGACAATCTACTGAACAAAGAGACAACCATAGTAGCCTACCGCATTAATGCAAGGATTTAACAGTTCCCAAAATTTTTGGATCTCTATCTACGGAGAGACTACCACAATCAAATGCCACGATAGTGTGATTAAAAAAGACAATTTTAATTCTTTTAATATGTGTCAGGAAGTCTTGAGTGTGGAGATATAGATAAACAAGTGAATGAAGGTTTTAGAGAAAGGGATTTTGGACAGCAACAGTGAGAGCTGGAGCAAATAACAAAAAAGCGCAAGAAGAAAGCAATTAAGACTATAGTATGATTGCTGATTTGTCTAACTCTTTGTTCTATACTCTCTGACTATGTTAGGCTAGACATTTTAATTCCAGGATGTAAATTTGATTGTAAGAAGCCTTAATTTTGTATTTTGATCAATCTATTTTGATGTTCTATTCTATACTTTGTGTTCTTATTGCTTTCTATTTACTTGTCATAGATATAAAGATCTTAGACTGTTAAACTAACTCGGGAGAGAGGTTTGATCATCAACGTATAGACTTAGATTACTTGAACCAAAAGGTCATTGATTATAAGAGGTTGCACGTGAATTCTGACTTTAGTGCATTAGTTATCTTATTGTACACTTGGAGAAGGTATTAAGAACTTAACTAATAGGTATTAAAATAGCTCGGAAGGGGGTTTTAATTACAAATGCTAAAACCTACATAACAAGGAAATAGATTAATTGAAATAAGAATTAAGGGGGATACACAAGATTTTACTATCCTAGAAACTAGACTGATATAGTTTTCAAACCCAAAATTCTTTTGGTTTAAAGTTTATTTAAGTTTACAACATTCACACTTGACTTACAGCCTTAATAAAATTGTATAGCTGCAGTCATTGCAATAAACACCATTGTTTATTTGCAACATAGCAACTCTAACAGAGAAATAACAAAAATAAAGAACCGATGAGAAGCTCTTATGAATGTTGCATGTCATTCGCTATGTTGTAGTAATGATAGAAAGCAATCAACAACAATGACAAAACTATGAGTAGTAGTAAAGAGAAAACTTCAGCTAAGCAGTAATAGCAACATTAGAGGGGAACTATCATGTTAGGAAGACTAGAAGAAACAAGAAGGAGAAGAAGGATGTGATATATACACAAGTTATTAAGAAAATACATGTAGTTCATAGGTATCTATACATAAGTTCTTAAGAAAGTAAATAATAAATACACGTGCAATTGAAAACGGTCAAACATGGTAAAGTAAGTATGAGTCGTTATACCATGAAGCATCAATTTTCATCTAAATTGTTTATCAATATAGATTAAAAACATGATTTTTTTTTGTTACACTATAAATTCAAAAGAATTGTAGTATTTAGAGTTCTATTTTAATAATTAGAAAGTTGTATTGAAATTCGTGGTTGGATGTAAGAGTGTTGGAAATGTTGAAATAGTTCATATGAACCACATATGACTTTTGGTTAAACCAAAAGCACGTGTCCTTTGGTTGTCACCATTGGCCTATTATATAAATAGGTCTATCCTATTTGAACGTGATGTGAAATATACAAAAAGAGATATTTAATTATGAGCAATTATCGTCCAAATTTAAGTGATTGAAGGCATTTTCACTATGAATATATATTGTGCTTAATTTGTAGTACAATATGATAGAGTTGATTCTCCAACAACAAGAAACATGTGAAACATCATTTAAATCTCGGTAACACGCTTTTGTAATTATTTTTAGTTTGATATTTAATTTATATCTACATTGGTATTAGAGCATAAATATGTGATGTTTCCTATCATAGTTAGGAATTGATAAGATTTATATTTAATGCCTTACTTAGAGGTATTTATTTGCTAATTTAATAGTCGTCAATGTAATATAAAAAGTAAATAATACTACTGATAAAACTTGAGATTGACTATGATTGAGTTTGTTTTGATATGATGCTAATTATTTTGAGAAATGCCCTTTCAAACCTTGTTTACAAGTTGATATGGATCAAAGAAATAACTTAAAGGAATTTTTTTCTTTTTTTTTGGGGCTTCTTCAGTGTTTGGTTTATTAAAAAAAAACTCACTAAAGTCTGGCAAAAGCGTTGGGTGTCCAAACTGGCATGATTGTTGGTTACTAGCGATCCTGTTGAACTATTTTCTAGCAACAGTGGGTTTGTGCCATGTTGTGGCAATTTACACCATGACGTTGGCCTAAAACTTGCAAACCAACCAAATGGAAAAGATGATGTTTGTGATCATCTCCCACTTGGCCTGACCTCAGATTTCCCATTGCAAGTCAGACCAAGCCACTTAAAACTTGGCCAAGACAACTGAGTAATGGCTTGTCCCACTAAGCACTTGCTTGACCCACTAAACACTTCAACTGCATCGACCCTAAAAAAACGACCCAACCCAGCCTAGCCCTTGCAAAACCACTCAATCCAACCCTTGCAAAGTCACTCGACCTGGCCCCTACATACACATTTAGCCTGGCTAGTGAAAAATCCACCCTACCTGCCCACTGCTAATAAGTCCATATGCCTACAACTATATATATTAAAAAAATGGTCACCATAAGACTTGAACCTTAGTCTCCTAATTGAATCTTCTACCAAAGATCATTTTAGTTTTTGCTATTTTTGAAGATATGTTAAGACAATATATATTTATTGTTAGTCATTTTCAACTACAAAAAAAAGTTATCAAACAAAGGTTTTAGAATAATACAGAATTGATTCTAGAACATTGATAATTTTTCATCTTATTATTATTCAATAAAATAAAATATTGCCCATAATTTATTTGTTGTTATCCATCTATTTAGTGAAATATTGATAATTAAATGACTATTATTTATTTTAAAATTTTAACTTAATTTTCTTTATTAATTAAATATTGATTGGGATCTCAATTCTTTGGTCTATATAAAATGTTCTATAATTTTTAAGATTAGATCATGGACCCAACTTATAACATGATAGCACATATTGAGATTGTTTTGTGAAAAATTGACCGACTAGCGTATTACAACATGGTTGTCACTCGAGAAGATCGAATTTGGGTTCTTCTTAACTCATTGCTAGATGAATGGAAACCAACAGTTGAAATTATTCAAAATCAATTTTCACTTATTGATTTCTTGGGTATTGCTAGTGTACTGTTAGATGAAGAAAAACGCTGCATTCAATGAAAGTGTAAATGTTCTGATATGTTATGCATGTTTTCCAACCTTAGAAGTGCATTGTATGTAATTCTTATCTTGCAAGTGATCTCTATCTTTTCAAGATAACTTTCATTGCGTTAGCAAAAGAATCATAGAAGAGCATATTTCAAGGGACAAATATTTTTTATATTGTTATGAATTATAATCATTTTTTTTTGTATCATACATGCACATTTCCTATTATATTTATGAATGTGTGATCATTACTTGTTCTGTGAGAGAATAATATATGTTAATTGAATCATGTATTATTTGAAATTT
>JAJIYU010009945.1:0-16538 GCA_030144865.1 Tinospora cordifolia | reverse complement strand
GATCCAAATCGACTTCTAATCCATTTTTCATCAAATTTGCACATATCCTTGTATTTTTGACCGTGATATCCCATTTTATGCATTAAAATCATATTTTTTTTCTTTCTAAAATCCCTTAAATTGATTTTTGATCCTTACTTGGATAACTAGGACATGTCAGATTTCTCATTCGTCAATTTTGTGTAATATTCTAAGTAAAAAATAAAATTTTATATAAAATTTTTGAGATGTTACATTCTCGGAGTCCAGGCTTCTTCCATACTCCCCGAATTTTTATGCGTCCCACACCACATAGAAACTAGAGTTATAGAATCTTCCCGATTTCATATCTTGACCGAAAAAAGATTCTATTTTCTCACATTTTTAGTTTCTAACCTATGTCCTAAAGTTTTATGCCTTTGACCAACTATTCCACCCATGTTTCTACCTAACATTACTCCCATGGACGCAGGGTTTCAATCTGGTTGACTCACAACCTCTGTTGAGTCAAGACACCACCTTTGACATCTTTTTTGACTTTTAGTTAATTTCTCGCCCTAATTTTTCACCTTCTAATTTTCTTTTATAGAAAGTAAGGGTGTTTTTTAACTCAAACCACTCGTACAAGCTAATGGGACAACCTCTAGATTGGGCAGCGAAACCAAAGTTTGCTTAGCAACCACGCTTTCTCAGGCAGGATAACCCATTTCCCTTTGAATGTCTAGCTTTACTCAAGACATGACTTACCTACTATCAACTCAACTTGTAAAACAACCAAATTACTAATTTAGGCTAACAACACATTCAAATTCAAGCACTTGTAAAACCTTAGGTGTTTCAAACATTATCTTGTTTCCAGTTGTAGATTAGGTTGAAAGGGTTTCAAAGCACTTGATGTTCTTAACAAAATACTTCCTCGGAGTGAAAATGCATTTCTTTTGCAATATTCATTGGACTTAGGGTTTCACCCATATTCCAAGTACTTTGGACTTGAACCATGTGAACCAATCAAAAGTAAAGAACACCCACAGTAACCCTCATGTTCACTGTGATAGTACGTGATTCTTAATCTCAAAATCTTTTATTTAATCTAATATTCATGAATCATAAATAAAATAATTTCAGTATGTTTAACACAACCATTCAAAGCATGAAAACAAACACATAGTATGCATCATACTTTAAAATGAACCTAAACATGCATAATTGTAACACCTCGACCTCTGTATTCTTCAATATGAGTGTTTGGACTTAACCATTGTTGAAACAGTTGTTGAAACAATGGACTTAACCATAAGGCGGGCCGGGTCTGGTGTTACTTTACAAGTGACGCACACTTGACTTTCTGTTTCCAATATCCCATCCCATAATATAAAACTAAACAAGGCCACATAAGAGATAAAAGGAATTTTTAATCTTTATTAATTCATAAGGAGAAAAGTACATAACTTTTAATTCAAGACAAAATTACAGTGGCATTCTTAACAAAACTAGGCCAACATGCCCTACATAAAAAATTTTCAAATAAATCAAAAGAGATGCCCCAAGTCCTTGAAATGGTCAATTTCCTGAAAAATGTTAAAGGAAGGGTGAACACTAAGCTCAGTTGATCTTAGACAACCATTTTCATATTCAAATCACTAACACATCCATAATTCAAACACTTTCAAAAATTAGGCGTTTCAAGCATCAAAATTGTGTAAAGTTGTAACTTAGACCAAAAGAGTTTTTCAACCCTTGATGTTCTCAACTAAGGGACTCCTTAGAGTGAAATATGATATTTCTTGTCTATTTCATTGGACTTTGGACTTAGGGACTCTAACCCACCGAACAATCACTTAGGTATCACAAACCTTATGAACTAATCATAAGAAAAGAATACCCATAGCAACCATGTGTCTACTATGATGGTTCATGGTTTGTATCACCATCTTCTTATCTTAAATCCCATCTTCATGAAATAAAAATAAAATTTTAGAATATAAGAATAAGTTGGAAATAAATTTGAGAATTTAATAAAGTGCAAAACCATTCACTCACGATTTAATATCATGCACCAAAATTTAGAATAACTCCTAAACATGATACTAACATGAAATGAGCATCGTATATGCATGATCTTGAATATTCATCAACACTGAAACACACCCAAATAATGGAAAATATAAGTCAAAACATGCCTCATGAATTTCAGAAAAAAACACAAAAATTTTACACAAGAAAGAACATGCTAATGGCTCAAATATGAAAAGAGTGTTTAAGGAAGCAACTTCCACCTTAGATCAGATGTCTTCCCCAAATTCCAGAGGAGTTTTCCTTCGCTTTGACACTTTCGAATCTTAGGAAAACAACTCTTTACTAGTCACTAAATGCTGGAACTATCTCTTACCTTTGCACACAAGAAAACGAAAAGAAAAGAAGAAGAAGAAGAAGAAGCTTGAGAGCACTATTATGAGGAATCTCTCTTGTTCTTGGAATGAGGGTTTGTGTGCAACTTAGGGGGGTATTTATAGTTGCTCATGAGCATATGGGACGTCTTTGGGCGGTTCTTTGGCAGCTAGGGCAGCTCTCAATGTTTGAGCAAGTTTCCAAATGTCTAGAGTGTGAAAGAGGTAAGTGAGTTCATGGATCACCAATCTTGCCTATTTTCTTATGGCACCAAGGAATATTCTCTAGCATCTTTTCTAATTCAAATTCAAAGAATATCTTCTTCTAGAACCCTTCTAAATCTATTTTGGACATCCCATAGTCTTGCTTACTTATCACACAAGGCAAATAAGACATGTTTTCTCTTCTTCTCTTTTGGACGTCCAGCCAAGTGAGCTAGTATCATAACACGAGAGGCGCCAGATCATATTCTAATTTTCAAATATTACTCTTAAGGAAACTCACTAATCTAGGCTTGAGCAAAGGTGGCGTCTTCATTAGAGAAAGGCATCGAATCTTGGTGCCATGGCTAGATCTTCTTTTACGCTCTTTCTATTTTTGTTTCTTGTGGAGGGGTGATGGTTAGGGTTTGTCAGTGAGCATAAATTCTGACTTCAAACCTTTCTAATGAGGTTAATTCACATGTGTGCACTCACACATGTGCATGGGTGGACCAGTTTTACTTAGGTGACGCATGGAGCACATGATCACTAGCTTGGTGTATGGAATCAATCTTCATGGGTTTCCAAACCTAGGTGGGACATACCAAATGTGAGGTATACTGAATCACTTGTGTGGTACATTGGATCATGATTAATGGAATCAAATAAGGGAAGACGTTCCATAGTAGTTGAGTGGGTGGGGTGCACTCGATCGTGGTGTTCCACCCATGTGACTTGCACATGCTCTAGGTGGCCATGCCTTCATGGGTTCACATGAATTTAATAAAATTTAATATCCTCCTAACCACTAGGAATTTATGTGTATAACCTATAGTTTTGGAACCACATGATCAAGTCACAAATTTTAAGGTATAGTTTGGCCCAAGGCGTTTTTCCTTAGAAACCTTCCTTATTTAGAGCCCACTGAAGGTACTTTACCCAAATCTTGTCCAATTGTCCCAAATTATGGATATGTCATTTATCTTATTACTTTATGCCATCCCATGGAATTTTAGATCATTTGGAATCCTTGAAGTACTCTAAATTTTATTTCTCTGCTAATTTAAGCCCTTAAAGGTGTTTTGGCAAAATGAAAGCCCTAATCTTGACCAATTAAGCTAATTTTTGGATATGTTGTTCAATTGGTCAGTTCAAGTCACTTTGCTTCATTTCAGGTATTTTGGATTCTTAATGGTCTCTAAATGAGAGTTTTAGAACCGGACAAACTTAGCTCCGAAACGAGCTCGATTTCATTTTGCACCCAAATTTCACTGAATAGACTTTGAATTTCATTTCATTTGGTACTAAGTTTTCAAGGTATTACAATAATCTAAGCATGGCATGGTTTCATGATCAACTAGCATGACATACATGCAAATTTGAAATTTAAATCGTATTCTTCAAACCTAAATATGCATACTAAACTGAAATCAAGCATACATGAACATGGTATTAAGCTCAATAAGTAAAATGGAGGTTTTAGAAGTCACTTCCACCTTAATTGCTAGTGTGGTTGAAATCCAATAGAGCTTCCCCTTCTGCCGAATGTCTAGCACTCAAAGAATACTCAAAAACATTCAATCAAACACCAAAGCACTAAAGAATAGTTCAAGATTACTCAAGAACTAAGGGGGTTGCTAAGAAGAAGACTAATAAAGTAAAGAGGGACTAGTATACTCTCACATTGGGACATGGAAGAATGAGAGCATTAGGAGGTTTATACAGAGTCTCAAGAGCACTTATGGGATGGTTTGGGCAGCTCACCCGGAGAATCTTTCCATGTGCAAGAGTGGGATGGTTTGCTTGGTTTGGGCAAGTGTATCTCTCCAACTCCCTAAGGTGGGCACATTTTGGGCAAGTGAATAAGATATGGTTTCCATTTCATGTGTGAGCATAAAAGGGGTTTAGAATGCTTGCTAAATCAGTTTGGACGTCCATATAAGATGATCTTGTACGCATAGAATCTTTCCAATCTAGTTTAGCAAGTAGATTTTGTGAGCAAGAATCCTTGGTTTCTTATTTTGGACTGCACAATAGTTATAAAAACATATCTTATGTGATTCTTTCTTCTCTTGTATGTACAACCATGAGAGTGTTAATTAACTTCTATTTTGAATTCAAATCATACTTAGAAACTTCTATTTTTTTGGGTTCTCTTTATGTAGGGCGCACACAAAGGCTTAGGAAACTTTCGAATTTGATTTCTCATTTCTTTTATGGGCATCATGTATGTGCTATATGATCATGGGTTGGGTGTACATTATCATAGTTGGGTGCACACATGATCTGATTTTTTTTTAACTTATATTTTGGATCATTTGGGACATCTTGTGCAAACAAGCCAACTTCTATTCTTGGTATTTGGTTTATAGTATCATTCATGGTTGCACACATGATCATTCTTAGAGTTTCTTTCTTTTGTGTTCTCATGCATATAGGGTACTTTCCCATGTGTGTTTGAACCATGGTTGGAAATCCTAGAGTGTGATCATGTCATGTTAGCATCATCATTCATATGACTTGCACAATTTTTGGGTCCACATGAAATTAATAAAAATTCAGATCTTTCATTTAGTTTAGGATTTTTGGCCCTTAGCACATATTTTTAGGTTCACATAAAATCAATAAAAATTCATAACTTCTATTTGGCTAAGGTTCTCTCCATTCTCTTTCCTAATTTAGACTCCATTGAAGCATATTAGGCAAATGAACCCTTAATTGGACAAATGAACAGAATTTCAGATGCCTAGATCAGTTGGGTGATTTGTTTCATTTCATTTCACTTCATTTCATTTCTGTTTCTTAATTTTCTTCCCCCTAAGGGGTTTTTGAGCATTTAAAGTAGTTAATTGATCCATGAAATGAATTGGTCTCATTTACCATTATAATTCGATCATTTCATTTTATTTGGTACAAATTTTTTAGGGTATTACAATGCCTCAAGCTTTGATGATTTATATCTTGTTCGAAGTTTGTTTTTCAATATTTTTCAACATTGTGTTCATATCATCAAGTAGATCACAAATATATATTTTATTTGTATAACACCCTAGCCCTCGAATATCGTCTCACGTAAGCCGCTGATTGGGCGTCTTCATCTCTCACCTCGAGATGGAATCATGTGGTCACTCCCACCATTAGTATCTGGAGACCGGAATGTTACTTTGTGTTCTTTCCTTTCTCACGCCATCCCAATAACATATCAGAGTGCGGAATCATAAACAATACTATCATGGTTTGAAATAGGGATGGCATGTCCAAAAACAATAACATGATTAAACTCTGAGATAAATGAAGTAAGATACTCTAACCCCCTCGCCTAAGTTCAAAATGAATCAACAACCGAATGCTTGGCCCCATGGCCAAAGTCAATAAATAAAACAACTAAACATAAATGTGGTTCCTTACCTTACAATTGTAAACAAAAATAAACTACTACTCCTATGCAACCCCAACAGTGTGGATTGTATCAACTACTCCAATAGTTTCCAATTACCTAGTTGCGAACAAGTATCTTTAGTAGTTACTTGAAAAGTAGATTAGTGGGGGTGAGCTCAAGAGCCTAGTGGATCATACACAAAATATCTCGAGCATTATAATAGTCAAAATACAAACATGCAAGCACTTATAATACATTATGCATTTCAACAATTCCATTATCTAAGTGAATGTTAAGATCGAAAGGGGTTCTCCTTTGGCATCCCAACTTAGGTTCAAAGTACTCAATGTAACGCCCAGAGCCCGTTACACACTCCAAGACCCTATCTCGTGATTGATGTCTCCCTCGATCATTGAACCAGGGAGTGAAGTCTCACTTAGACTCACAGTCCCATTTCAAACAAAGACCCACCTAGGGCTAGGAATACCCACGATGATGTTGGATTTGACCACATCATCCTCATCATTGCCCCGATACGTGGTTTATTCACTTAATCATCTTAATTTAGTGACCACAAGTGTTTCACAAATTCAATGTCCAATATACATGGCAAAGGATATAAATAAACATTTCATCATGCTTATGGTCGCATCAAGTAAAATAATCATCATATTGGATGCATACTTTGGATTCTAAACTATAACATACATTTATGTGAGACATGTTATGCTATAAATCCACAAAAGAAATAGGTAAGCATTCATTCGATAAGCCTACACCCCTAGCATGCTATTAAATAATGAATAACAATAAATATACACAATCATGCTTCATACTCTAACTAAAATAATACGAAAGAGTCCAGGTAGTCACTTCCACCTGATATTTTACTCCTCGCATTCTAATTCCTGCTTCGACGGTTGAAATACTTAACGTTAAGAATTATAAAACATTTCTCAGTATTTATTATGTTTTTAATATTCTAGATTCTAAATCTAATGACTTTTAGTATCGGGGTTGAAATGTCGTATGCAAAATGTCTGATAAACGAATTGTTTATCGTGTTACCGCGGTACTCCCAGTGTTACTGCGATAACACGAGGTTATTCTCATAGTGCGCTATGTGCAGTATTGTGATAGTAACAAGGTATTCCAAAAAAATCGCATTCTGGCGCATTTTTCGCTTCCCTCATGACTGATACTTTGATACATCAAGACTAAGGTTCAAATATAAGTATTTCAACGACTGGAGAGTTGTATACATTTACATTGGTCCTTCCTTGTCAATTTGCCTCCATAAGACGTATCACGAGTGGTTTCGGTAAGTTGTTATGCATTAAGGGGTAAAATAACATGTTTTAGGCTTTTAGAATTAGTTTTACTTGTGATAGTCATAATATATGAAGCACATAAGATTATACCTTACGCATTCCTTTCATTTCTTCTAAAAACACCTTTTAAGTACTCTGGTAGATGTTTAGGGCGCTTTTGGTGTTCCTATTACATCCAAGGAGTGTGCAAAATCATAAGAATCATAGACAATTATAGCAAACTAGTATCCTTAGTGAAACAGGTGCTTACCTTACTATTACTACTCCAAGACCTGTTGTAGTTCGATTTCCCTGCAACTGGAGTGTTTCTTCCTCTGTCACACTCCATGGACTGTTATCAGGGGATGTATAGTACCAATTGTGACTGAAGTTGCATATGGGAGGGGAAGAATTGATAGTGGCTAGGGTTCTCAGTGAACACAAATGACTAGGGTTTTCTTGTGAGAATGAAGGTGAGCAACTGCAGTTGTGAGTGAGCCCAAGCGATTAAGGTTCCTGCGTGTATGTGTATATAATATCACTTGACATTTAGGGTTTATGTAGTCATTCAAAGTTCCATTTCTAATTTTCAATCACAAGACCATGGTCTTTGGGCAGAAAACTGCTATCTTAACCATGCCTTAATAGCAGGACCGTGATCCTGGGATCGCGATTGCACATCCTAGTCAGATTTTTGAAATTTTTTTTATTGTAGGACCATAGTTTTCACAAAAGCCTTCTACATCACAAAGTTTGGGAATGCAGGACAGCAATTTCCATTCTTAGGATCGCGGTCCCAAGACTCTTCACCCTCGTAAAACGCAAGACTGCAGTCCTTGTGTGGGACTTCTTTTTTTTGTTTGGTTTGTTCTCTTTTGTCCATGTTTCTAAGGACTTGGGTTATTACAAATTGTAGCCATGTACTCTCTAGGAATTTATATGGTAATAGAAGCTTACAGATAGTGGGTGGGTATATGCACTACTGGCAAAAGGAATTGAGATTCTAATGAAATTTTGGATTCAATGACACCAAAATTATGATTTTTGGAGATTGATTGATATTTTAAATTTGCATTTATGCAACTAGATGAAATTAATGGATTAATAATATATATATATACAGGAGGTAATATGATATATAAGGTTGTGGAAATTGAAGCAAATTTATAATACGGGAAATAAATTTGACATTATATAATGCTATATATAAAATTTATAATATATATTAAAGTAGATTTCACATGGGAAAATATATAACATAGGAAATAATTGATTTTCCTATTTGATGTACTGTACAACAAAATTTTGGAAGAGACTGGTTGTTGTATACCAAAAAATGAGACTTGTGTCACACAAGATAAGTTTTTGGTATTTGGTTGATATTGGAGTGATATGACCGGTGACTGGGAGAACATTGGAGTTCGAGTTAGTTTATGAGTAGTAATTTGATTTATGTACTTAAGCTTTTATTCTACTTATTGTTGTTGCATAATCTGTCGCTACATGCATTACATATTGATTGTGATAGGACTGATTGACAGATCTTCAGATGTGCCAACCTGGCCTAAGGATGAGAGGTTGCTAGGTGCAGATATTGGATCGTGATAGTCTAGAGATAAGAGAAGTATGTTGGTAAACATTATGGATATAATTAGAATGGTGTATGACACGCTCTACTAGTTTGTGTTCACGACTGTATCATCTGGTCGGTAGGCCAAGATCATCGATACGATAGTATGGCTTAGACAAGGGTCATGATCATTTGCAAACGACAATATGACCATGGGATCCTTCAACTTAAAGAAGGGTGCCAAGTTTAGGTATTGAACCCTTGGAACATGGCATAATTCATGACATACTAGGTTGTTGCAATTTTATATGTTGATGGTTACTATGCGTGCTATCCCTTCTTGCATCCTATTTATTATTGTAATTAACGCATGTGAAACGTTTTTAAATAATGAATGATTATGATATTGCCTGTTGCATTCATGTAAACTGCTAAATTTAAGTGGATAATATTGACTTGCTACTCATTGAGCTCAAATGGACATTGAGTTCATTATTCTATTAACATTTCATGTTTGTCCGATGTGGATAAGGGGAAAAGTGTTGTGATTCCGTGATCTTCCCAGCATAGTCCACAATATGTTGTTTTTCTTTTTGTTATTTTATTATTTTGGCATTGCAAATCAATATGTATAAGTTTTGAAAAAATGTAAAGTTGAACTAGAATTTATTAATGTAAATAATGTTAAAGACTTTCCCTGTTGTTATTACATTATTCTGCTTTTCTTTTTATTATGCACTCTGAATAATATAAATGATTAGATGGTAATGCTTAATAGTAGTCAATGAATTTCAGTGGTGGAGTGGACTTGTTAGACTATTGTGTTGGTCGGGCCACCCATACGTTGTTATAGGAGGGGTCTCGACATTAGAAGTTCACTGAGTTGTCTAGGCTTGCTTCAAAAGTGATGAGGGACAAACAATCCAAGGTAGATAGGTTCATTAAGGGACTGAGAATAGGAATAGAAAAATTATAGTATAACTGAGACTAACCACAGAGCATAGTTGATAGAGCAAGACATTAATTTCGAATAAGTCCTAAGGAGCAAGAATAAGTGGTAGCAATTACTACAGACAAAGGGTTCCTCACAGAAGAAACAACACATGAATGATGGATATAGGGTACCACAAAATTAGAATCAGGTGTAAAACAATTACATGTCGTATGGAGCTAGACCTCATTACTAGTAGAATCAGCAAGTACAACCCAATCGTGTTAGAGAGGAATGGGTGGAATAGGCAAAAAGACAAGGGTTATATTTTCACTTCAACCAGAGGGGACATATACCTAAGAATTGTCCTACAAGGGCACCGGCTTAGGCTCCTCCATTGTAGCAACAATAGGTAGGAGGACAATTTGGACATCTTCTATAGAGGCAATAACAACGACCCCAACAATAGCAAAATTAGGGGCAAAATCATAATCAAAATTAGGGTTAGGGACAAAACCAAGCCAGACTCTATATAGCAAACGCATAGGCCGACCAAGAACCTGTAGTAGAAGGTACATTCCTCTTGTTTAATGTTGTTGTGAAAGTCTTTTTTGACTTGGGTTCTACTAAGTTTTTCATTGCTAAACACTTAGTAGATATGTTACAACTTATGACATACCCATTACCTGTGACATTGCATGTAGCCACACCTATAAGGACCACAGTGAACTCCATGAAACTATGTAAATGTGACCTTAAATTTATAGAAATGGTGGTTTTACCTAATCATTGGGTGATTTGATGTTATGGATATGATGTGATATTAGAGATGGATTGGTTAACCCAATACTAAGCACAGATAGATTGTCACAAATGGAAGGTGATTGTGACACTTCCTTTTGGTGATACATTCAAGATAAATGGGGATATGCAGAGGTCACCGTGGGGTCCTATGTCAGCTATGCTACATTGTTTAAAATAGAGTGAAAACCTCAAATGGTTGTTAAAAGAGGACACTAGGGAATAGAAAGAGATCAAGAGATATTTGTAGTATGAGAGTATGCAGATGTATTCCTAGATTTGGAGAAGTAATATAAATAAACTCATAAAGGATAGATACTCTAACCCCATGGGCTGAGTTCAAATGAATTAATAAACTAATGCCCAGTCCCATAGACAAAGTCAATAAAAAAAACGACCGAACATAATTTAAATGTGGATCCTATGCGCTACAAACCAAAATAGTAAATGGACTCCTACTCCTATACCTCAACTATTGAAAGACATAATTGAACTACAAAATTGGCTCCTTTACTTGTCAACACAAATGTCTTCAGTGATTACTTGAAAATTAGATTAGTGGGGTGAGCTTAAGAGCCTAGTTGATCATATATAACATATCTCAAACATTATTAATGTCAAGGACATAAAACATACAAACACTTATAAATCATTAGGCGTTTCAAAACACTTCCACTGTTTATGTTGACATTAAAGGCCGAAAGGAATCTCTTCGATATTCTCCTGTGTTCAAACTCTTGGAAGTAACGTCTTGAAGGCCAATTCCTCTTTATGACACAAATTTAGAAATGAGTTCTCACTAGATCTTCAATCCTATCTCAACTACTGCCACAATAGCATAGACACCCACTTAAGGTGGAAAAATACCTATGATGACACCTGACTACTGCCGTGGTATCTGTATCGTCGCCCCGATACATGGTTAGGATCTTAATTATCTTTATTTAGTGACCATTAGCATGCACCATTAATCTCAACATTTCAATGTATGTAAGCATAAAATTATGTTAACAAATCATTAATCATGCTACAATCACTTAGATCATATCATGCAATCAAATTTATACATGGTATAATATTGATGTAATATTGAATGACATAATTCATTTAACATGCTATATATGATGCCATCTAAGTAAGGCAAGCAATCATACAATCAAGCATCATAACATCCCTAACCTACTTCTAAGATCATAAAACATTAATCACACAATCATGCTGCACATTCAAGACTAAAATAATATTAAAGAGATAACATAGTCATTTCCACCTATTACTTCGCTCCTCATGTTCTAACTCTCGCTTTGTTGGTTTAGAATCCTTAACTTTGTAGTTTAGTATATGATCCTCATCAATAATCATTCACATTGTTTTAAACTCATAGAATAATTAATTATTAGTCAATATGTTATATGACAAGCAAATAGGTTACCCATGTGTGCAAGAGACTCGAAAATACAAATCTGTGATGTGTACCACAACATTCTGGGAGTTACCGTGGTACTCTCATGGTCCTAATTGTGCTATTGCAATAACGTGAAATGCTACAGTGATATTGCGGTTGTTCTCCTAGAAACCACACTTTTGCACTTTCATGCATCTATTATTGTTTCTGGTTCCTTTTTGTGCATATATTATGGTTTTAATACACTAAATCTAAGACTGAGATAGATATTACGTCGAGTGGGGATATTTCATACTTGTTGTTGCTTGTCCCCTCCTTAGTTTGCTTTGCGGGATACTTGTTGTTGCTTGTCCCCAAAAGAAACAACTATCACTCAATTGATGTTAAACCGCTATAGATAGCATTGGTTTCGAACACAAATGGCGTGTTACTGTGATTCATTGAGTTTTAACAGTTGAATGTGAAATATAACAAATAGTAGGACATTATACCTCATCCTTGCTCGATGTTCTTTTTGTTTGCCTTGCACATAATGATTCAAACGACCTTAGGTTTCTTGCAACGTGTCTTGGCACAAATCTAGGGCTCTAGAACGTGACTATAGCATTATTCTCCTTTTCTTGGCTTGCAAGATAGCCATGAGACATTGGGATTGATCAAAGCTGATTCAGAACACATGTAGAAAGATGAAAAAGTCGTCTAGATTTGTTGGTTTCAGTTTCAGGGACAAGGTGCGTGGCTGTGGGGAGGAACAACACGATTAGAGTTTTTAGCAATGAGTTTGTGTGATTGGGGTTTTCCTATGCACACATACATAGTTTTTCACCCCAGAACTTCCATTTTTGATTTTTAATTGCAGTACCATGATATCGTGTCCCAATACTACGATACTTGGAACTGTCCCTAATTGTAGTATCGTGGTATCTCTTTTGGGCATTACGCTACCACGTCTAGGCTCAAAATTCTATGTTTTCTAATCGTAGTACTACTGTATCTTGTTTCGGTATCGCGATACCACATCGAGGTCCCAAAATCACAAATTTAATCACAGTGTCACGGTACTCTAACCCAATACTACAGTCCCCACCGAAAGTCTCATTTTCACAAATCCATGATGCACTACCATGATACCCAACCTAGTATCGCAGTAGGCACGTGGTTCCACCTTAAAAGAATTTCGTCCACAAAATTTAAAAGTGATCACATACCTGTACGATGCCATCCAGTCGACTACTCTTGGTGAAGAGTCAGGGTATTTTTTTTGCATTTTGTTCTCTTACTCCCAAGTAGCCTCTTCCAAATCATGGTGTCTCCACAAAACCTTGACTAGAGGGATGTTCTTGGTTTTGAGACTTTGAACCTCACAATCTAATATCTTGATCGCTAGTTCTTCGTAAATAACATTGTCCCAGATGTCGACTTCCTCCCAATGTATGATCTGAGAAAGGTTCGACTCATACTTCCGCAACATCAATACATGGAATACATTGTGGATCGAGGACATTTTATTCAGTAGATCTAGCTCATAGGCACATTCACCAACCTGTCTAATTATCTCAAATGAATCAATGAACCTTGGCAATAGTTTCCCTTTGATCCCAAAACATTTAATCCCCTTCTGAAGGCTGATCCTCAAGAATACTCTATCACGCTCTTGGAACTCTGAAGGTCTTCTTTTCTTGTTTACATAACTCTTTTGCTTACTTTGAGCTATGGTTAGCCTCTTTTCGATGCATTTTACCTGTGCATTTATATCTTATACTAGTTTTGGCCCAGTGAGTACATGATCCTCAAAGTCTACCCAACAAGATGGAGATCTAGAGGGTCTACCATAGAGAGCTTCATATGGAGCCATTCGAATACTTGCCTGGTAGTTGTTTTTGTAGGCAAACTCTGCCAAGTGCAAGTATTTGCTTGACTTACCCTTAAATACAAGGACACACGCTTTTAATATATCTTCTAATATTTGTATAATCCCCTCAGACTATCCATCAGTTTGAGGATGAAATGCAATGCTCATGGTGAGTTCACTGCCTAATTCTTTCTGTATGCTCTGCCATAATTGAGATGTGAATTTAGAACCTCTATCTGACACGATGGTTTTGGTACACCATGTAGCCTCACTATCTCCTTGACATATAGTTCTCCCAGTTTTCCAACTTTATCTGTAGATTGGATGGGCAGGAAATGAGCTACCTTTGTGAGATGATGTACAATCACCCATACTGTGTTTTCACCCTTTTGGTTTTTGGGTAGACTGCTAACAAAATCGATTGCAATATTATCCTACTTTCATTCTAGGATCGAAAGTGGTTGCAACATTACTAATGGTTTTCTATGTTCGACCTTTACTTACTAGCAAGTTAAACATTTAGAGACATACTTGGCTATGTCCCTTTTCATACCTCTCGACCAATAGGTTTTCTTGAGATTCTGGTAAATCTTATCACCTCTTGGATGCATTGTGTACTTGGTTTAATGAGCTTCATCTAATATGATCCTTCTACGTTGACCACTCTCTAGTACACAAACTCCGTCTCCAAGTCTCAATGTACTCTCGACATCAATTCTAAAATCGATGTGTTTGCCTTGCTTGACACCTTCTATCACGTCCACAATCCACTTGTTGTGTTTTTGTTCATCTCTAGTCTACTGTAAGAGATTTGGTTGGTAGACCATTGCACGTAGGTATGCTTGTTTGCCATCTGAAGTTATACTCAAGTAATACTCACTAATGAGTTGATATATTTGCCCTTTCTCCTCATTCCTCTTATCGAACTTTTTGCTGATGGCATTAGCTACAACGTTTGCCTTCCCTGGAGGGTAGTGTAGTTGTTAAGCATAGTCCTTTAGGAATTCCATCCATCTTCATTGTCTAAGGGTCAGCTTCTTTTGGATGTAGATGTCCTTTAAGCTCTTATGATCAAAGAAAAGGTTGAATGCCTCTCCATAGAGGCAATGCTTCCAAATTTTTGGTGCAAACATGATTGCCGCTAACTCCAAGTTGTGCATAGGGTAATTCTATTCATGTATTTTCAATTGTCACGAGGCATATGCAATTACTTTTTCTACTTGAATTAGCACAACACCCAATCCATTCTACGAAGCATCTGTGTATAGGACATATCTCACCCCATGGGTAGGTGTGCCCAATATGGTAGCTAAAGTTAACCTTTTCTTTAGTTCTTGGAATGGTTTCTCACACTTCTCATCCCAAAAGAACTTTTCTCCTTTCCTAGTCAGCTTGGTCATAGGTTTAACTAACTTGGAGAAGTCTTGGATAAACCTGTAGTAATATCTTATTAAACCCAAAAAACTTCTAATTTCTGTCATTGTTTTTAACTGCTTCCAATAAGCTACTGGCTCCACTTTATCCAAATCAATTGATATCCCTTCGGCTAAAACTATGTGGCCAAGAAACTTGATCGTCTTCATCTAGAACTCACACTCGTTGAACTTAGCATATAACTTGTTTCCTTTAAGTATTCCCAAGACAATATTCAAATGTTCTACATGTTCAACCTATGATCTAGAGTAGATTACGATATTGTCTACAAATACTACTACAAACTGATCTAGATATTGTTGGAAGACTCTGTTCATCAGGTCCATGAATGTAGCAGGTGTGTTGGTCAAACCAAACGGTGTAATACCTTGAAAAATGTGTACAAAATGAATTTAAATGATTGAATCATTAGGATAAATGAGACCAATTCATTTCAAGGATCAATTAACCTATTTAATTGCTCAAAAACCCCTAAGGGGAGTGAAATTGAGAAACAAAAATGAAATGAAACAAATTACCCAATTGATCTAGGCATCCAAAATTCATTTTATTTGTCCAATTAAGAGTTTATTTGCCTAATATGTTTCAGTGGAATCTAAATTAGGAAAGAAAATGAAGAGAGCCTTAGCCAAATAGAAGTTATAAATTTTTATTGATGTCATGTGAACTGAAAAATATGTGCTAAGGGCCAAAAATCCTAGCCAGATGAAAGATATAAATTTTTGTTAAATTCATGTGGACCCAAAAATGGGTGAACATCCCGAAGTATGTGCATGTAATACCCTAAATCTTCTGTACTCAATTAAATGAAATTTATCGTTTATTCAATGAAATTTAGGTGCAAAATGAAACTGAGCTCATTTCGGGGCTAAATTTGGCAGGTTTACGAGACTCTCATTTAGTGCCCCTTAGGAACCCAAAACAACTTGAAATGAAGTAAGATGACATGAACCAACTAAGGGGATAACATATCAAAAAATTAGAATAATTGGTGAAGGTTGAGGTTTTCATTTGCCAAATGCCCTTCATGGGGTCTAAATTAGAAAAAATTGTCATTTAGGATACTTCGGGGGATCGAAATGATTCAAAATGAAATGAAATAACATGAACTAACAAAGTGAATGACATATCCAAAAATTAGAACAATTGGTTGTAATAACCAAAAATTTTGTCAAATGATTAAAGATAAATAAGTTTAATGAAATTAAATGAAATAAGTTAAGTGAAATAATTTCGAAGATTTTAAGACATCTTTGGGTGCAAATTGTGGGTTGGCAAATGAAAAATAA
>JAJIYU010009944.1:0-16536 GCA_030144865.1 Tinospora cordifolia | reverse complement strand
AACCCCGGGTCCCGGCGGGCCCCGCACCGCACGTCACTCGGCGGTGTCCCATAACTTACCCAAAGTCATGGGAACTATCTACATCCCCTCTAGAATGAAGATAGCCGGCCCTTTGGGTTGAACCAAGGAGTAGTCCTAAGATGACCCATTAAATGTCATCAAGGAGGTTAGGCTATCTTCATTCTAAAGGGGATGTTGATAGTTCCCATGACTTTGGGTAAGTTATGGGATACCGTCGAGCGACGTGCAGTGCGGGGCCGGCCGGGACTCGGGGTTGGGCATATGATGCCGGTATGCCACCTGATGTCCGAGTTGGGCGTGTTTGAGTGTGCTCTATATAGGATGCACTCAGAGGAGTCATCCAACGAGGGATGCGCTCGGGGGAACCATCCACAGAGCTTACGGCAGTACACAGTCAGTTGAGACACAGTATACTGATATGCCTGAGTAATCCGATAGTCCCATATGTGTTGGTTATCTGGGGTTCTGACTCAATGTTGCTATTAAGACTTCCGCTGAGCTATTTGAGACGAGTTTGTGTGAATGGCTGGCCAAGAATAGGTGTATTCGAGGCGCCGCACGGGCAAATCTAGGGAACGAATGATAGGCCCGTGACACTTGGTTGGGTTCTTTGATTACAAAAATGAAGGCAAAGTGAACTTTTCTTTGGTAATGAAGAACAAAGATGGAGTTTTTTTTTTTTAAAAAAAAAAAAAAAAAAAACATGTTCCTCCTCTTTTTTACCAAATTTTTCCCCCCTTTTCTTGGTTTTTGTTTGTTCTCTTGTCCAATTTGTCCCCTTTTCCCATTCTATTTTAGTGATAGAGATGGAACCAAGGTGGAGAAGATGGAAGATGAAGAGAGAAGAAACTAGTGGCAGTGACTAGACGAGAAGGTTCTGGCAGCGGTGGAAGGTGAAAGTAGGTGAAAGATGGTGTCATGAAGATGACTGAATCAGTATTAGGAAATAGTAGTAATAGCAACAGCGATTTCAACAATGATGGTGACAATGAAAAAGCTGATGGTGATTCGAACAATGATGAACAGTAACCATTTTGCTGATGCCATGTTGTAATAAAGGACACTAGAATATAACATGGTTCGACTCCAGGACCTTCTACATAGAAGGGAGGAAAGTACTTTGTTATTTGTAGAGTGTCTTAGTGGTAGAGGATCATATGAATAGAAATATAGAACTGTATCCACACATTAACTTTTACTGTTTTGGAATCTACTAGATATAATAATTTCCAAACAATAATAATATGACAACTCCTAATAATTATAACATTTGCTGGAAAAAGCAGGATCCCATATATTTCTTTCCTCTCTGCAACAGTTGGCTTGTCCTTGTTATTTTATTTATTCATCTACATCTATCACTACCTAGGGTTTTCAATAGGCCGCTCTTCTTAAATGGCACATTCAAAGGCCTTTTGTGACATGGACTACCTTGATTGTTCTTTTCTCGTACCTTCAACTGTTGCATCCAAAGTTCTTCTAATCACACTATTTACTGTATAAAAAAGGTGGTCGTAATTATATATCTATTGCCTTTCAGGTTTTCTAATATGTCAAAGTAAGTGGGAGAAGGGGGGTGGTATCATTCATATTATTTTTTATTGACTTTATCTTCACTTTTGTTTCATTTCTTAGTGTTTTGGTGCCGTGGTTAAATCAAACATTAAATTGTTATTCATGTTTTTTGTTATTTTTTTGGTTTAAATTTTCAACACTTTTGTTGTTCTTTATGTGTCTATTATTAGGTCCAACATGGCACATTGGTAACAATATCAGTGCAAATATGGAAGCTGGTTTGCTAACCGCCAAGGTTGTTTGTCTCGTAGAATCTCTAATGGAGTACAGGTTTGTCAATTTAATCTATCCATTTCTTTTGAAATTTTTTGTTCTCTTTTATTATTTTCTTATTATGTTAAATACAGTTTTGATCAGTGAATATCCGTATTTCCTTCATTGATATTTAATTTATGTTAAATTTGCATAATGCTTTTTCTTGAAGTAAATCTGTAATTACCCAGGAATTTGACTTGAAGGGGTTTTAGAGTTAAGCCGGGTAATTTGATGATTGATGCAAATCATTGGAAAGTATCTTTGTAAAACATTTAAACATTTTATTGATTTTCCAATTTTACATATGCCAAGCTTTATTCATTTGTATTTCATTTGCACATAGCTGGTCCCAAGCTCAAGTTAAGAAGAGTTGCTAATGAAGCTACTGACCAACATAAAACCTTTTTGTGATCTTTTAGGAAAAAGAATCCACAAGAGCAAAATTTAAAGCTCAGGAAAAGAAGTCTTTTACGATTATGAAGATGATAAACTAAAGAATATGACGTTATATTGTTATATGTATGCTCTACTTAATTTTTTCTTATTATCTTTTTACTTTTATTTTCATTATTTTTTTTTTTCGACAGTCAAAGAGTATGGTAAAAGAAGAGATTGAAGACTGCGGAAACCAGCTTGAAAAGAAAAAATTAAGTAAAATCATTTGGAAAAATTAAGTGTAGAAAAATAAAATAAACTAAGAGTAACTACCAAAGAAAATATTTTGTAGAATCAACATACTTGAGATATAAACTCTTGAAAGAAAATCCTAAAAAAAATCAATGAATCAACACAATTATAATTGTTTTTTGTCCAAAAACAAAAACGTAATAACATTAAGGTGTTGGCTCGAACTAAGGAAATTGAAATGGTGCATTTGGTTTGGTTTCAAAAAATTATAACCTGATGGTTCTGCTTAGTTTTGGTATAGAACTTTCAAATTTGATTTAAGTTAAAGCAACTAGCTTCAAAGGAATGTGTATTAATATTTTATTTTAATGTACACATTAACATAAATATTTCATCATCACCATATGTAGCTAGGATCCTTGTTTATATAGAACTTTAATGTTTGTTAATTATATTTAATTTATGTACATATATAGTTGATTTGTTTGAGACCCAAGGTCAACCTTAGGTCTCTATCTTTTTGCATTAGTTATACATGAATTGGTTAGCATGTCTAAGAAAATGTTCCACGATGTCTGTTGTTTCAATCTTGATAATATTACGTTGTTAATTGATAAAAACTATATAGGGAGTTAATGCTATATGGATGTTTCGGTGGAAACTTAAAATTCCTAAGGTTCAAGATTGGTTCGACTAAGATTTAATATGTCAAATGAACATTAGTCACTAGTATTAGTAAAAATGCAAGTGGAGAGATGGTGAAGAATGAAGGTCGAGAGGTACAAGGCGTGAAAACTGTTGGCACTTTTGTTAAATTGTTTTTCGTTTGAAGAAATAGAAGAAGATGTCCGGTTTCAAATTCTAACAAATGGAATTGAGTGGAGTAGTACTCCTATGATATTATATGAGCGACTCATCTTGTCGAATATGAAAGGAAGATCTTGTGATGGTGATTATTCCAACTACAGTTTATGAAACAAAATGTTCGGCAATGAAGAAATATTTGCCTAATCAATGTAACAATACGATAATGTTAATGATATGTGTAAAACATTAAAGGATAAACTTTAGAAAGAAATGATGAAATATCATTCAATTTACAAACTAACAAACTGTGTTAAAGAGTTTTCAAGCATATACTCTTTTTTTTTTTTTTTTGAAACAAAATCTATTATATTGATATAAAAATAATTACATAAGGTTGCCATATGAGATATCTGGGCAGGAGTTACATGCTATAAATTTTGGAAAATGTTTCCCCCTTTACAAAGCTAATCCTCAAAATTGTAACCTTTCCTAACTTGGTAGTAGAGATCCACGTAGCAAACAAAATGTTAGATCTCTCTCATATCATCCGTTATGATTTTGTTTCTTCTAGAAAAATCCTAGCATTTATTTCTTTGCAGATGCTATACCATATAGCTAGCAAAATTGTCTTACAATATTGGCGAGCTTGGATGGGGAGACATTGGCCGGAACTTTGAACATGTTGGCCACTGAAGGAAGAATTATGCTTTTGTGTTTTTGCTCCCACCTTCTCTACATGTGCCGCATTTTGCTACACTCCTCGAACGCATGTTGGGTGGTTTTCGAGTTGTTCCTGCATAAGAAGCATATTGAGGGGTTTAGAGTGTGGTTGGGAAGCCTCTTTTGGATATTTTTTTCACTATTTAATTTGTTTAGACTGATTAGCCATGGTAGTATTTTAGCTTTCATGGGAGCTTTGATCTTCCAAATGAAATCAGCTATAAGGTCCTATTGATTTGTATTTTCTGCATTGAATTTCTCCATGAAAGACTTAGCCGAGAATCCTTTGCTTGCCTCTCCACTCCACATGGATCGGTCTTCTCCACCTGTAGCTCGTAGGTGGAGTTTATTTAATGTGTTCAACATCTCACTAAGTTCATCCACGTGTCCATCTCTTATATTCCTACATAAATGAAGATTCCAACCCCAATGATTCTAGTCCTCCATAATGCTACGGGTCATGAATTCTGATATTGGAGCTTCATGTTTGCGGGAAATTTTAAAAACATTAGGAAACATGTCTTTTAAGCTTTCCATTCCACACCAAATGTCTTTCCAAAAATTTATATTGTCGCCCTTTCCCATTTTCCACCTTATGTGAGGTCGAATATATTTTATATGTTGTAAATATCCTTCCAAGGAGATCTGTAACTGCTTTTTCTGTTAAGCCCAACTTCCCTTTCATGAACTTTTGATCCGTGTATACTTCTTACCACCTTTGCCCACAGTGTTCCCAGATTCTGCTAAATGTGTCACAACCATTTCCCTCTCAAAACTATGTTCCTTATCATGTTGCCTACGTCAAGACCCCCTTGTTTCATATCTTTACACACCTGCTCCCATTTCACCAGATTTTGGCCCTTCTTTTGCTCCTCTTGCTTTCACAGAAAGTCCCTCATGTTTCTTTCAACAATACCTACGACCTTCTTTGGCATCCTGGAAGTTGACATGAAATAGGTTGGAATAGCTTCTAAAATTGTCTTTAATAAGAGGAGTCGTCTACCTCTTGAAAGGTAGCTTCTTTTCCAACCGTAGTTTTTCTTTTTATGGTTTGTATCACCGGTTCCCAAAAAGCAGTTTTATTCGGGTTTCTCCCTAAAGGCAGACCCTGATACTACATCGACCAGCTTGAAGTGGATGCCTTTAATTCTGCTACCATCCTAGATACCTCCTCCCTGTTAATGTTTATTCCTAGCAGTTGACTCTTTCTCCTATTTATTATATTTCCTATTCAGAAACAGAATGCATGTAAAGATTCTATAACCATCTTTACGTCCTCCTTTCTGTTCTGCATGAAGATTAAGCAATCGTACGCAAATAGAAGGTGAGTTAGCTGAATTATGTCCCTTCCTATTGACAGACCTTTCAGCCTTTTCTCCTCCACTGCTTTCTCAAAAACTCTTGTAAGTGTGTCTACTGCTAAGGTATACAAAAAAGGGGATAGAGGGTCCCCCTGCCTCAATCCCCAGTATCCATTGAATTTACCCCAGGGTTTCCCATTGATAAAGACTAAGTATTTAACTGTCTTCAAGCATGCTTGGATCCACTTCCACCATTGATTTCCAAAGCCTTTCTTCTCTATTACAAAGTCAAGAAAATTCCACCTCACCGAATCATATGCTTTGGCAAAATCCATCTTCAACAGGAACCCTTTTTTACCATTAATCCTATAATCTTTCACGGTTTTGTTTGCAATCAAGATGACATTAGTTATTTGTTTATTTTTAATAAAGGTCATTTGATGCTCACTTACAGTTTTGGAGAGAACTGTCCAGAGCCTGTTTGCTAGAATCCTTGCAATTATTTTGTAGATGCTTGTTGTGAGGCTTATTGGTCACTAGTCCTCTACCCTAATAGAGTTAGTCTTTTTTGGGATGAGGTAGATGTATGTCTCATTTACTTTCTTGTTCACAATATCATCTCTATGAAATTCTTTCATATAGGCTATGATGTCATATTTACTATTTCCCATGTTTTTTGGAAAAAAGCTATTGTGAACCCATCTGAACTGGGGGCCTTTTTCCCATCACAACTGAAGATAGAATCCCTTATTTCCTCTTCTTCAAACTCTCTTTCTAACTACCTGCTATCTTCTTCTAAGAGCCCCTGTCACTGAACACCTTTAACTCCCTATTTGACAGTGGACTTTTCCATGAATAGTTGTTCGAAATAGTCAATTATCAATTGCTGAATTCCAGTTTCAGATTCCACCAGGTTTCCTCCCTCATCCTCCAGTTTATTAATAGTGGCTCAAGATTTCCTTATTGATAAGACTCTATGAAAGTACTTTGAGTTAACATCTCCTTCTTTATTCGATTTCATTTTAACTCTTTGTCTGCACTCCAAAATTTGGATCTCATCAGTTATCTTCTTCCTTTCATCCAGCATATCTAAATTGTCCTGTCTCTAGTTTCCTATCCAGGCACATAAGATTTGCCATCAATTTTGTTTTTTCTGGCATTATCTTTTGACACCTGACCCTTGTTCCAAGTTCTTAATTTTTTTAAGGTCCTTTAACTTCTTCACGATCTTATAACTTTCTACCCTGTACTTTGATCATTCTCCCATTCTTGTTGCACCATGTCTTCAAAGTTTGGTTGTTGAAGCCACACATTCTCAAATCTGAAAGGCAAAGGACCCCATTTTGTTTTGTTCATGTTCAAAAGAATCGGCCAATGATACGAGGTTAATCTATGAATGCCCAAAACTTTTTGATGACTAAATTTTTCTCCCCATGCTTCATTACACATGAATCTATCCAGTTTGGACATTGCTATAGATGTTCGTCTATTGCTCTATGTGTAAATCAAGTTCTTAAGATTCGATTCCTGCAGTTTCAGTTCCTGAATCCAGTCATCGAACTGCCTCATGGTTCCAGTTATTTGATTGTTATTTCTCTTTTCTCCCTTATGTCTGACCATATTAAAGTCTCCTCCTACACACTACGACCCCTGGATGAGTGCTGAAATAGTTGTTAACTCTATTAGGCACTCCTCCCTCCCGTTATCATCAGGTGGCCCATAAACTGTTGTGAACCACCAATCTGGTTCATCTACTTCTTTTATTCTACTTGTTAGAGAGAAATTCCCTTCCCACTTCACATCCCACATTATTAGAATCCCCCTATTGTTTCTTCTGCCAGAAGCTTCACCCAATCCATAAATCTTCTTTTCTAGAGATCTGGAATCAAATTTTTATCAACTGAGTACTTTTTCCTTTCTTGAATACTAATCAAGTTCGCCTTGGCTGCCCATATAGTCTTTTTGATTAATCTTCTTGTCCCCTACACGACACCCCCTTATGTTCTAGCTTAGAATCTTCATGGGATAAAGACTGTCCCTTTGCTGATCATCCACAGCTTACTACACTGCAATCAATTGTATGTCGATTGAGAGCAGAAAGTCTCTCACTCTTTCGTACTCCAGATCCCGGGTACTCTTGTTTATCTTGGCGTAATCGCGTTGACTCATCATCTATTCCTTGCCTTCCAGAATTTCTATATTTTGAATCTATATCATCTTTCTTTGGTTTTTCTTTCTCACTTTCCCATCCCGATCGAGGAGTGGAGGGGACGAAGCTCGACTCGGAGGCATCTATCCCGCTAGTATATTGAGAGAATAGCGCAGTAGAGTCATGATTACATACCTGGTCATGTTCTCCTCCTTGGTAACTGGTTTTGCTCGATGACCCCATTTCCTCCTTTGTGGAATCAATGTTTGTTCTCTGTGTCTCTCGTATCCTTTTCAACGTCGACTGAGTCAAGTATTCTTGGTAGTCCGAGTCTGTGTCCAAGTCTGAATCGGTCTCTTCCATTTGGGCTTCCCAACAAGCTAGGGTTCCTTTCCTATTTCTCTCACTTCCTATTTTAGCCTTCTGATAGACTTTAAGTTGAGAGTGATCTGTGGTCCTCTAACCTTCCTGGCCTGCTTTCTTTATTTTTTTAGGCCTTCGCATTTCATGTCCCCTTTTGTGACCCATTTCTTGCAAATATTCTATAAGCCCACCTAATTCTTCTCCTCGTTCTAGACTCTTTTCTTCAGGTCCGCTAGGCTTTTCTTTACTTGACTTCTCGATCCATTTCCCATGACCCACTTCCATATTTTCTCGAAACTGGCCTGGACCAAAGTCTCGTCCTTCTTCACGCAACGGCTAGCGGGCTCACCTCTATTTCCAGCCACCCTTTCAAGGGCAGGTGACCTATCGTCACTGTTATCTCTGACTAGTTTCGTTGTTCTGCCATCCACTGACTGTCCTTTCACCGTCACCCATTCCTCCCCATCCTCGATTGGCACGCCATCATTATCGCCGCTTAGGATTTCGACTCCTGAGCCCCTCCATCCACCAAACCTCCATGCTCCGATGTTCGTGAGCCCCGCCAAATGGTTTTCGATGAACTATTATATGATATGCGATCGGAGCTCCTTGATTTCTAAGCCCCAAATTCTTTTTATCTCCATCGGTTTTAGGTCTTGGACTCCTATTTTACCATAAATTTTGAATTCTTTTGGCAGAAAACCCGAATCGTGCCCTCTCAATCGCAAGAAAGCCATTTCCATTGATGTATTGGAAATGGTGATGTAAGTGATGTCCAACAATCCTCCACAGGCTGCTCCAATTTTTTTGAATGTTTGAATATTCTAATTCTGTGGTCGGATTCCTTTTATCCCCATCTTGTTGTTTCTGCAAGCAACTTGCACTCCTATAGTAGCCATCTCCTTATTCCAGTCTTCTATATAGAATTCCCGCGGTAGGATTTGATACCGCTCAGCGTTAAGGATTTTGATGTCTTCTTCCTCATGGCAATAGAACAACCGTCTTGCCACGTCCCATTTTCGAATGTGGATATCTCTTTTGGGCATCTGTCTAACTGATCGCTCAATCGTCCATGGCGTCTCATCCAATGTTCTTGATGATGAGGAACTTTGTCGCCTCTCGGTCTTGTCTTCTTTCTCCTTTGTCCCCCTTGCCTTCTTGTCTCAAAACCATGGTTGCTCTTCAGTTGCCTTTTTCCTTCCCTATCTCTCCTCCATACTCCCTTGTTTTTGCTTTCTTCATCCTTCCTCATCACCCTTTTTACTTGGGCTGGCCTTCTTTCCTCTCCTCTTCTCTCTGTTGTTGCCTTTTGCTCCGCCAACTCCTAGACTGCTGTGTCCAGAGCTTGCCATAGTGTTGGCAAACCTCCATCATTCGTTCCTTTGGTATAATGATGCTTTGGTGTTGCCGATTCACCATTTTCGTCATCGATCATTATCGTTTGCCAAAACCTCCATTAGAATGCTGAAACCTGCTCCGTGAAACACTCCTTTGTTAGTAAAGTGTATGTTCTCTTTCAGCGTTTGCCTCACCTGTCGTTTGAGCCAGATGATCATTTCTCTGTTCAGAACAATGTGATAATGGCGAGTCTTGGTAACCTCCTATATGATAGTCCCTTGACTATCTAGTGTGTAATAGATCGAAAGATATTTACGTTTTGTTGGAAACAACACGTAATTCCATTTCCAGTTCTTTGATCTTATCTTTTTTTTAAAGGAAAAAGAAACAATGAACTTTATTAATATGACAAAGAAACAAACTACAAAAAAAGTGGGAGAACATCCCAACAAGCCTGCCACCCTCAACATCAACCCCCCAACTACAAAATATTTTTTCACCCCCTCATCCACTCCTAAATGGAATACCCTAAGGAAATTATTGCTAATCTAGAAAGAGACTACTGACATAGATTCCTCCCAAATCTTAGACGGGGGGCAGCTCTTATCTGGCAAAATCTTAACGTTGTGCTCCTTGCACAAACATCAGAGAACCGCTAAGCATACCTCTACCCAATAAGCACGCTTCTTAGGACTAACTTCTTCCCGAAAAGGATAGACACTGAACGAAATCTCATTCTCGATCTCCTCTGGACTAATGTTGAAGACATCCCTCCATCTAGACCAAACGTAGCTTGTAAACGAACACCTTAGGAACAAATGGTCCTTTGACGACCCGTTCCTAAGCCAATGGTCCTTTTTCTGCTTAGTAACTGGATGAGGAAGTTACCAGTTGTCTTTTGTCGTGATCGTATTTACTGCTCCTTTTCTTTCATTTGGCCAGTGTCCACCCATCATCTTCTGTTTCTTTCGTATTTTGCATGAGAACTTTCTTCCACCTTCCTTCTCTTCCTTGCCTGTTGTTGTTGCTTCTCCTCGTAACCAGTCGTTCATGTCCTTGTATTCTGGTCCTTTCGTTGCCAGCTTTAGTTTTGGTTCTTCTTCGTTCTCTGTTACAATCATTGGTTACGCGCCAATTCCAGTTCCCGTTTCCATCCCTTTTCTCCACTCACTGATTTCCATTCGCCGCCGTCGTTCGCCACTCCATTCACCATTCTCCATTCTCTATTCTCCGTTCTTCCTACTCCGTTTGCCATTTCTCTTAAGTGTCACTCAAGTGTCATATATAGTCTTTTAATGAACTGCTAACGTTTAATCAACTTTTAAAAGAGAAGAAGAAGACAATATTGGGGATATATACTTTTCTATACAAAAATCATGCGACCATTAATAAAAGTAGTATTTATTCAATCAAAGATTTTTCTTTATTGCAAACTTACTTTTAATAATTGGACTTGAGAAATTTATTAATGAAAAAAATTATACTGTAGTGTAAAAATGCTATTCTATAAACAACAAAAATATTTAATCTAAAATTTTAATATATATCTTTTGGGTATAGTTGTATTTTTAGGAATATAATGGTCGAATTTAGTAATATTGTACAAAGAACAGTCTATCTTTTTGCAGTATGGGTTATTAATGCTAAATGGGGAAGCGGTTATTCCCTGGGAGATTGGATGAGGGGGTGGCCCTCAATTTTGCAATGCCTCTTGTAATGACAGTTCTCTTCTGTATGGACATCTCGTCCAACTCTTCCTTTTTATGTTAATAAAATTTCCTAGTTTCTATTTCAAAAAAAAAAAATTTAATATATATCAGCTAAGAAGGCAACTATGTAAGGAAATGAACAACTAAAATTGAGGACTAACTTTTAATTGCCAAGGCAAGTGGAAACCAAAAATGTAATCTCCTTCATGCATAACGTCATTCTTAACTAGAAGAAATGTTTCTTGCTTGACCCTTAAATCTATAAAATTCAAACAAAGTTAAAAAAAAAAAAAAAAAAAAAGAAAAAAAAAACTTTCAATTGACAATGTCATATACAATTGCAATACTTAAGTTAATCTTTGGAAGGGCAGTTACTTGTCACATGGAGATTGTTTGTTTCTAATCAAGACTATATTGGAGGCTCTCTCGATATATTACATGTCTTTATTCAAAGTCCCGGTAGTAGTCGTAAAAGACATCCAAAAGAAGTATTTGACGGTTCTTTTGAAAAGCAGAAAATGCCAAAAAGGTCCATATGTTGGTCAACTAGAACCAAGCCAAGTTGCCCATCATCTTTGGAGGCTTGGGGATAGGGAATTTGAGATCACAATGTAGAACCAATGACTAAATGGTTGTGGCGCCTCCCTTCCTTTGAAGACACGCTATGAGGAAAGATTATTACTAGTATCCATGGCACTTCTCCTAATTTACATGACTGAGTTTAAACTCTAAGGTTAGTGGCCGGTCTCCTTGGAAATTCATCTACTCGATATACGCGATCCTTCTAGGCCAAGTCAAATGGAAGGTCAGAAATGAAAGGTGGATCAGCTTTTGGGAGGACATAGGGTGCGACACCACGTCTCTCAAGGAGACTTTCCTCTGCTTGTATAGGATTGCAAATTCGGTAGCAACATCCATCTATGACCTAAGAGTTTGTAACCTTGAACCCCAAGATCCTGCTTTAGCATGGAATTTCGGCTTTAGAAGAAACTCAAAGATCAGGAAATTGATGATTTAGCTGCTATGCTGCAATCCCTAGTTGGGGTTTGATTTACTCTTCAAGAAGATGAATGGAGATGGGTTCAAGATACTAGCAGAAATTTTACTACCAAGTGGTGCTACTCCTGTAATGCTACAACAATTGTTAACTGACAGCCACATCTGGACATCATTTGGAAAGCTAAAATGCCGCTCAAGGACAAAATTTTGGCTTGGCTAATCACTCTCTGACGTCTTAATTGTGTTGTCCAACTCCAAAACAAGTACTCTAACTGTTGTCTATCTCCTTCTTGGTGTTGTTTATGTTGGACTGCTGCCGAAGAGGCGCGCCATATATTCTAGTTCTGTAGCATGTTGAAGGAAGTTTGGTTGGCTTGGAAGGAAGTCCTCTAGGTGCTGTCCATGGCCTCGGAAGATGATTTGCTCTGCTGCACTCCTTCCATCCTGTCACCATTGAGGAATTATTGGTCTTTAGTCCATTTTGCTATTTGGTACTCTATTTAAAAAGTTAGGAATAGGTGTATCTTTAAAAATGAAAGGTTGATGTACATCGAATATTAGATAAACCAGTTTACTTTTTTTTTTTCCTGTTTGGTTTCGTCTTGTCATTTGGGAAAGGGGTTCTCCTTCGAGGACTAGATGTTCAAGTGGGTCTCTATTCTATACTCCTTGATGTAACAACTCGTGGCTTTTTTGAGGACTGGATATTTCCTTTAAAAAAACGGCTTTTTCCTCTTAGAAACACCTTGCCTTCTTGTCGAAGCTATGAATTTTCTTTTAGGAGTTTGGAGCAATGAATTTCCTTTCATCAAATGGGGTTAGAAGTCAATGAGGAGAAATTCATGATAAATGGAGATTTCATTGTAGATGTCCTCAAGTGGGTACCACTTTCTCCAGCCCACGGGAAACATATGGCAAAAAAGGATTTTGTCATTGGATACATCTTTTTGTAGCAACTTAGAAATTAATTACCTGTGAAATATTAGTTTTTGCTTAAAGTAAATCTTAAGTTATAAAACTGTACTTCATTGAAATATATTCCTTATTTTTACTTCTTGGGGACGAAAAATATTTGATTGCTAACTATGTATTTAGAAATGAAAATTTTTTCTTTGCTATAATTTTTTTGCTTTACTCCTTTGTGTTGTAGTGATAGAAGTATTGTCAATTGGAGATAATATGATGAGAGAGAGATTTTGTTTTTACTTGTAACATGTAAAGGTGCATTTATATTGAATTATTGCTTGTAAAGAAGAATCAAAATACAGATTTTTTTTTAATATGATAGTTTAGATGGAAAGCTTTTGTTTTAATTAAAATCACCACTAACAGTGAATACTCTGTTACTTGTGTCACTGATAATTATTGTCATGGATATTACCATTCATTCGCTTATCAGTTATACTGGGTTGGTTTTCAGGGAAATTGCAGATTTGAGATGCATAGTATTTGTACAGAGGGTGATCACAGCCATTGTTCTTCAATGTCTTTTGAGCCAATTGTTGGATTCAACTGGATGGCGTACAACTTACATGGCTGGGAACCATTTTGGGTTTAAATCTCAAACTAGAAAAGAGCAAAGCAACATTGTTGAAGCATTCCGCAGGGGTGCTGTAAGTCTTTATATTATATGTTTTTCTCGCTTGTGGTGGAGCCTATTCTAATATGCAGTGTATGCAGGTGAACATAATTGTTGCAACCCAGATCCTAGAGGAAGGCGTAGATGTTCAAAATTGCAACTTGGTCATCAGATTTGATCCTCCAGTCACAGTTTCCAGCTTTATACAGTCACGTGGACGTGCCAGAATGGAAGGATCAGACTATTTATTGATTGTCCGGAGGTATTAATGCACTCTTTACTTTGTCATGACTAGTGAGAAGGTTTGGTTGAATTTAGTTCAGTTGAACTGTGTATTAAGATGCTTACTTGTTTGCCTGTTTTGGTTTTCTAGAAAGCTCAACCACCTGTAAATAATTATTTCAATTGATGCTTCTGTTTTGTTGTAAATGTTACTCGATAGATATGGGGCAGAAAACACATTAATGATTTGTGCTCTGTTTTTTTTTTTTCTTTTTCATAAGTGGTGATTCATCTGAACTTTCAAGAGTGGAGAACTGTCGTGCGAGTGGATCAATTATGCGAGAGGAATGCCTTCAAAATACCTGCAATCCATGTGCACCTCTTGAAAGTAATGTGGGTGATGAAGAAATTTATCGTGTTGAAAGCACTGGAGCTGTTGTGACCCTGAATTCCAGTGTTCAATTAATTTACAATTTCTGTTCGAAACTGCCCTCTGATAAGTTTGTTATCTTCTCACCCTATTTCTTGCTAATTTTTGTTGTTATAGTGTGACTGTCACCATTGTTTTCTTATGTCAATTTTCTTTTCACTCTAAACTTAATTATTTTCCTCTCTGTAGGTACTTTACACCAACTCCTAGGTTCCTTTTTGATAAGCTCTCAGGACATTACACATTAATGCTGCCACATAGCTGCCCTATACAATCTGTTCGTGTGCAAGGGAAAGCGAATATGCTCAAGAAACTTGTCTGTCTCAAGGCATGCAGAAAGCTTCATGAAATTGGTGCACTTAGTGACAATCTATTACCGAATGTGGCTTCTGTTCCTACTGAAGCTGAAGATATTGGTAACAATTATGTTCCAACGTCTTTGTTGATTGATTGCCTTGTTAAGGATTTTGCCTTTCTCTCACATTTTCTGATCTTCCCTTGAAGTCTCGTGTGGTTTAGGCGAAAAACTGAGTGAAACTCTGGGAAGACCCAAAGTGTTTAGAAAATAATGGAACAGTGTTATTAAAAACAATGCTTGTTTTTCCTGAATAGGTTGATCAATGGATAAAGTTAGAAATTATTGTGGTGTATCATGTACCATGTGCTCATAGGAAATTAGAAATGGTGACCATCCTGTTTGAGGCACTTCCTGGTTGGTCTAGGCAGCAAATACTGACATCCTCTGGCTGTATCTAGCCATTTCCTTTATGCTGATATGTCATCATTATCAATTAAAAATAAAGAATTAAAATTGCTATATTGCCTTGAAAATGATAAAAATCTGAGAAAAATTGAACCATGTATGATTCTGTGATAGGTGGTAATATAATCAAAGATGCATGAATTGTTGATCTGCATTCTACATTTTTTTTTTAACGTTTACTTAAAACAGTTGGTTTCACCTTTTTTTTGGAATGAAAGATAATTGTATTACTAATAGTAATAAGAGGTTTTGGGAATTAGCTATCGCCAAGTTGGTTTCACGTTGTTGTGTGCTGTAATCTAGTTTCCTGGTTTTGTTATTTGTGTGCTGTGAATACTTGCCAATTTTTCAGCTAGCTCATGTGCTTCAATTGCTTACAATGCAGTGCCTCCATCTTATGAAGTTGAACAACTTCAATATTTCCCTGGAGAACTTGTCAGCTGCTGGCCGTTGTCTTCTAATTTATATCATTGCTACAAAATAAAATTAAATGGAAATTTTAATTGTGATGAGCCATTTAGAGATATCGTTCTTGCAGTTCAATGTGTGCTGGAATATAATTCCACAGATATGAGTTTTGAGTTAGAATGTTCTAGGGGCATTGTTAATGTGAGCATGGAATATGCTGGTGCCATCAATTTTACTAATGAACAGGTATAGCCATTGCCTTTGTTCCAATTATTTTAAGTAGGACTTGTGAAAGTCTGTTGATCTTTTCTTTTCCTGGTTTCATATTATATGTTGCCAGGTTGTCAAGGCTAGAAGATTTCAACAAACTGTCCTAATGGTACTCATTTTCCAAAATCTGGATAAGTTGAAGGATGCCATAGATGGAATCCATCAGCAGGATGCTCTTGCGAGGGTTAATTATTTACTACTTCCATCTGTCGATCGCAGACAGGATTCTCCACTTATTGATTGGGATTGTGTTATGTCCTCTATTTCTCCACAGCCTGGTGAAATTATTTGTAACCGTCACTGTCATTCTTGTTCAACCGGGAATTACAATAGTTATATGCAGACAAAGGATGGTTTAGTTTGCAGATGTGTACTTGTTAACTCTTTAGTTTCCACTCCTCATAATGGTAAAATATATGTCGTCAATGAGATCTTGGATGAATTGAATGGGAACTCATATATGAAGAGGGGGATGACTTGTACAACATATAGGGAACATTACCAATCAAAGTGAGTAAAAGCAGATTTCTATTAAAAAAAAAATGTGACTAGTTTTGATTTATCTATTTTGTTTGTAATTGTGATATATCTATTCGTTTTGTTTGTAATTGTGATCTATCTATTCATTTCTAGTCTGATGTTTAAAATTTCGAATACTAGGTATGGCATCAAGTTGCAAAAAGAAGAACCATTTCTTGGTGGGAAACATATTTTTAAAGTCTACAATTGTCTGCAGAAGAATACATTTTACCGTGAAAAAGGTATGAAGGGTTTTTCATTTCCATTTGTCAGCCCTCTTTTATACGCTTCAGTCAAATTGTTTAAATTTATAAAATATTCTTGAATGAAGGATGATATATCTGAAGAAGTTTTTTTTTTTTTTTTTTTTTGGGAAAAGAAACTAAAAGATATATTAATAATACGATAGAAACACAACCAAATGAGATATCTAGAAAAAGCAAAACAAGAACTACAAAGAACTAACAATATTCCCCTCCCC
>JAJIYU010009943.1:0-16534 GCA_030144865.1 Tinospora cordifolia | reverse complement strand
TAATATTTTTAAGCAATGATCCTGACACCTGCAATTTAGTCATACTCTTTGAGAAGGAAATTAGTGTGCTGATGCCCTTGCAAATAAAGTTTTTACTTCTGATCACAGTTACTAGTAGATGCTTCTGCTGTTGCATTTTGAGGCCTTAGTGTCATCGTTTCTCTCTTGTATAAAAAAAGAGAAAAATATTAAATTTGGTTTTTTAAAAAATAAATTGTTTTATAGATTCTTTTGAAAGGATATGCATGTTCTGCACACAAACTCACATGTTGTCATTTTTAATACATCTCTTAGTGCATTGGGATCTTACATTCCTGAGGAATGGATTTTATCCAATCCCTGCCCTTTCGTGTGGAGGGGTTATCTCTTAGTTGGAAAATAAAAGAAAAATTTTTGTTTTTGATAATGCATATTCTATTTGGTGGTCATTTGACACTACATCACATTTATTTTACCCACTTGTTTTACGAAATCTATATGGCTTCCGAGATTTTTATTGTCTAGTGACTTTTGCTCTTCGATGGTTTTGTCTAATTTTCTTTTTTGTGTTTTCTCCCCAACAGTTTTTGGTGGGATAATATTTCAGGCAATTGAACCATCTCTCAAATTTATGTTACTCTACCCTGAAATTTTGTTTGTCCTTTCAAGATTTCCTGTACATTGTTAAGGCAATTTGTCTCATCAAATAACTTTTGTTTTCTTGGTTTCTTATTGTTGCTTATCTATTGAAAATAAAATAAAAAGCCATAACCTAGACAGTGAAGTCCCACACTTTTATTATAGCATTGCTTTTCTTGTTTTCAGGAGAAATGATTGTTGGGCCTAGGAAAACCCTCTTTATGGATGAAATATCTACTGGATTAGATAGCTCTACAACTTATCAAATTGTAAAATGCATACGGAATTTTGTGCACCTAATGGATGGGACTGTACTGATGGCTCTTCTTCAACCAGCACCTGAGACATTTGATTTGTTTGACGATTTAATTCTGCTATCAGAAGGACACATAATTTACCAAGGGCCTCGTGAGCATGTCGTACAGTTCTTTGAATCACTTGGCTTTAGACTGCCACCTAGGAAGGGTGTTGCAGATTTTCTCCAAGAGGTATGCTCTATTGTTATTGTTCACTCAACCATATTATTCAAGTTACCTGTCTAAATTTTATATTTGGCCGCAGAGGCCGTCTCCCACATCATGTCATCTGTAAATGATGGATGAAGTGTTTGGAAACAAAACTGAATTTTCATGTTTGAACTTTAATAGCTTTTTCCTTTTTTTAAAAAAAAATTTAAGAAGAAGAAATAGAGCTATTTGAATTTGACGTGCCAAACAATTTCATTATTTCCGAAATTGTGGTTAGTTTCATATGAGTGCTTTGCTGTTGACGACACTATTACGAAATTAGATACCATCTCTTAACAATGAAGCAATTAGTTGTCATTGGCATTGATGTTGTTATTTTGTTATTCACGTTTTTCATACTGTGCCTAAACTTTATCACTTTCTTTTCAGGTTACTTCTAGAAAGGATCAAGCTCAGTACTGGGCTGATCCTTCAAAACCTTATGTGTTCCTCCCAGTTTCAAAAATCAGTGATGCTTTCAAAAAATCTGAATATGGACAATCTGTGAGGTCCAGTCTTTCAGATCCTTATGATAAAGCAAGGAGCCATCCATCTGCTCTTTCTAAGACAAGGTTTGCAGTGTCAAACTGGGAGCTTTTTGCTACGTGCTTTGCTCGAGAACTGCTACTAATAAACAGGCACCGTTTCCTGTATATCTTCAGAACATTCCAAGTAGGCTTTATTTGTCCTTTTTTACAGCAATTTGAAACCTTCTATTATCTTCCTATATATGATATTTATATTGTTCTTATGTGTTATTTGATACGTCATGGCACATACTAATTCTCTTAGTTGGCTACACTTTGAGGTCATATTGGTTTGGTTACTAAATTTATTCTGAATAAAAGGAATTGATTGTTTTGATGGACAAGGATTGTCCAATTGAACTTTTCTTATGTTAAAGAATGTCAGAAATTAGAATGATGCTTTGATTTGTTTTTCAAGTGAAAATAATTGCTTAGCGGTGGGCAACTCTATTTTGGAAAAAGATATGAATTTTTTAGTGGTAGTATGATTGTACAACATTTTCCATGATCCCTTCCTCTTGCCTTTTATATGGAAGAAGTGGAGCTATATCTACATTTGAGGCTTCAGTGAACAAAATATAAAATTTCCTTAGTAGTTTCAATTTCCCAATTTATCTCAAGTACTCCATGATGAACCTTAAACCTCTGAGTCAATCTAAATATCCTTCACCTCTTAAAGAAGATCATGTGAAATAGATAAGACACCATTGATAGAGCTAAGTGGTGAAAGCGGATTAATGTAACCAACCACAAGTAGTTGTGCAAAGGCTTTGTTAAGCGTCATACTTTATTTTTTGAAGTATAATGTTGGAAGAAGTGACAAGCTTATTTTTGTGATGACTGTGAAAATTAAATTGTAGCTAGTAAATTATTTACAACTTATAAACTTCTTAGACCAACCACTTTTGAAATTATATTCTACTAAATTTCTAATATACTATTCATATAGTAAATTGCATACTTAGATTTTTAGTCGTTCGGAGATTGATGGTGAAGATTTATTTCAGGAATGTTCAATTACTTCTTCAATACTTAGGTTTTTATTTTTTATTTTTTAGTTTTATTTTTATTGCTTGCTTGTTAGTCTTTGTGTAGGATGAGGTGTGTTATGCTTCTGATTAAGTTGCAACTTGCAAAAACCTACAATGTAACAGTCAGTAAATATTTGCGATTGCTTTGATTGTAATAATGGATTGTATTTTTTGGTTGGAAATTTGACTGAATGACTCAAAGCTTACTTTATTTTTGAGGCATGGATCAAAAAGTCAAATATGCCGTAAGACTTCGGCCCTTAAAATTCAGCAAATTAATTTGGGGAACTTCAAACTGGCATTTAGAGTTTTTATGAAAATTCAACTATGTAGTATAAGTATTAAGAATTCAATTTGAATGTGGTATTAGTCTATGTTTCTCGTGAATATTACTGCTGAAACAAACATGAATATATGCTTAGCTCATTGCATTATAAAATATAATGCTCTAAATTTTAAAGTATGGTTTTCAAATTTCTCTTTATACATACAGCAGGAATGATGAGCTATTTTATGATTTGTATGCTCAACATATGTAGAAGTTATACGAATTAATTGTTCAGTTTGTAAACTACATATTTAATTTTTGTTTTAAATTGAAGTTTTGTCAATCATATCTTGCTTTGTAGTAATTCTTTTGTTTCTTTCCATTACGATTTAGAGGTTATATTTTCATTTATGTATAATCTCATATCTTTTTATTCTTTATTAATATCTTCTAGCGAAAATAAAAAGATACAAGGTGATTTTTTGAATTTTGAACATCACTTGGATATTTTGCCTCAACTCGGCTCAACTAATCCTTTTTCCAGCTATTTCAGTATTTTTCCTATTTCAATATTTGCCAAGATTAATAAAATTTATGTAATTATTTGATTACATTTAAGTCACAAATTTGGTAATTAAAAAATCAGAAAATTTAATGAAAATTCAAAGAGTTATGTAATCTATTCCATGCTTTGAAGGAGGTATTTTGCCTTCTAAAAAACTTCAATTTAAACTATTTCATGACTCAATTTCATTTGCATAAATCAATTGAAGACTTGCCACTTGATTTGTGTGAATTGATCAGGCCCAAATTCATAAAGTTGTCATTTCATGAGTAGCCAAATTTCCATGTTTACTTTTTTCTTTCATCTTCTAACATTCAATATCCATTTGTACAAACTAGAAAAAAAATGTAGTGTCAACAGGTAACGTTGTAATCTAGTGGAAAAATGGATCATTTGACCCTGATAATTAAAAAAAAAAAAAAAAGACACAGCATGGAGTTCAACATTGCCTTAATTTTATCCTAAACTTTGACCATTGGTTGAGGAAAAGGTTGTTATCAATTAGCTTTGAGCATCATGATCTCCATCCATGTCAAAGTTTTTTGTAAAAGATATTTAAATGTATGAAAATGGGATCTTGTTATAGTAGTGGTAATCATGTTTGCCTTTTGAAGAAAAGTTAGCCACTTTTTGAGGCCTCAACAGAGCATATTGTAGCAAATGCTAACTGTTGCAAATTGTATGAAGTACATTTCTTATGAAATCTTTTTGCATTCCTATTGTTGCGAGTTGTTTAAGTTCTGTTAGAGTCCAACGTCATTGCTGATTGTCAAGCTTGGATTTCTCCCAAAAAAGAATTTTTTGACTTCTCTATATATTTCACATTTTTTTCGTTCAAACCATAGTTAATCTATATAAAAAAGGGTAGTAAAACACATATCTTATTGTTTGTTGGATCTACCTTTTGTTGGGAAAGTATTCAATTCCAAATAAAATTTTGAACAGTAATACGATGGTGTAAGAAGCAATTGAGCTTGAGTGGGTATTGATTTGAGTTCCTTTTAATTTTACTCTGAATACTCTGACAGCTGAGATAAATTGACTTCAGCTTCCTTGACAACTTTGATAGATTAATAGTAGTGTGAATATGATTCAATAAAACATCAAAGTCATTCCTTCGGTTTGAGTCAATAGGAATTGAGCACAGCAGCAGAATTGAGATTGTTTCCTGTCCTCAAAGACAATTCTAGTGTTTCTTCTTTCTACATGGCAATTTGGCATATTGATGCTGATAAAATCATTTCCAAGCATTTAATACATTTCGTAAGTACATAAATATGTTCATAAGTTCTTATCTTTTATGTTTTTTCTTTCCCTATCTTAAACCTTATTTGTTGTGTTGTTACAGGTTGCTTTTGTTGGAGTTGTTACATGCACAATGTTTCTACGAACAAGATTACATCCTACTGATGAGGCAAATGGAAACCTTTATCTTTCTTGCTTATTTTTTGGATTGGTACATATGATGTTTAATGGATTTTCTGAGCTTCCTATTATGATCTCCCGGCTTCCAGTCTTCTATAAACAAAGAGATAATTGCTTTCATCCTGCTTGGGCTTGGTCAATTCCTAGTTGGATATTACGTGTGCCATACTCAATTATTGAATCTGTTGTGTGGTCATGCGTTGTATATTATACAGTTGGCTTCGCTCCTGATGCTGGGAGGTATTTCTCATTTCACCAGTTACCTGTGTACTTGATTCAATTTCTTCCTGCATTTTCTTTATATTGGTTGTCTCGTTTCAAACATGCTAGGTTTTTCCGATTCATGTTACTTCTCTTTGCGATACACCAAATGGCATTGGGCCTCTTCAGATTAATGGCTGCTATAACACGAGATATGATTGTTGCAAACACATTTGGATCTGCTGCTCTCTTTGTTATATTCTTATTGGGGGGCTTTATACTTCCAAAAGGTTGTTACATGATTCTAATTTGATAGACTGAATAATAATCCGTGCTGATGTTTTCTTTAGTGATTAATGGTTCTCTTATTTGCAGCAATGATCAAGCCCTGGTGGGTTTGGGCCTTTTGGGTGTCGCCATTATCATATGCACAAAGTGCAATTTCAGTTAACGAATTCACTGCCACAAGATGGATGGAGGTTTACATTTTTGTAAATTTTTGTTGATTTATATTCCATTCACTCCTCAATCTTCTTATTACAATCTTAACATTGAGATAGAATTGATTGGCGTAAACATATAGACTGACTTTAAAAAATTGGTAGAAGGTTTTATGCTGTAGTTATTGCTGCATCAGTATTCTCTGACTAACTAAGACTGACATTTCACTCTGCAGAGATCCATGTATGGAGGGAACACAGTTGGATCTAATATCCTTAATTTGCATGGACTTCCTACTGGTGGTTATTGGTATTGGCTAGGGGTGGCTGTTTTAATTGGTTATGCTATCCTTTTCAACAATCTGGTGACAATTGCATTGACTTACCTTAATCGTAAGTGTTCTTTTTATCTACTTTATAAATGTATAATTTTTCCTGTAAATCAAGTTTTTTCTTTAATTTTGGTTTCTGGACAAAAATGTACCGTGTTGATGTTCATTGCAGCTCTTACAAAGGCTCAAGCAAATGTTCCACTTGATGCTGAAGAGCATAGTTCTGATGGTACTGATATACTATTCTATTTTCTCGAATTTCTTATCGATGATATTATTGATTTTGTTATGTACATAAATATGCCTTTACCCCTCATACAGCATTTGTTTACTTGGAAATTTGTGGTTAATGTATATTTCTCACACTTTGTGATTTTGATTTCTTGTTATTGCAGCAGGAGACAAAATGTCCACTTTGAAGTCTGAGTCTGTTGAAACAGGAGTTTCTAAAAAGGGAATGATTCTTCCTTTTGAACCATTAACAATGACATTCCATAATGTCAATTACTTTGTTGATATGCCGAAGGTAAAAAGTGGGTTTGCACTCGATTTCTCCTTTCTCTTATTGTTCATTTCTAATTTATTTAAAAATTTTCTTTTGAATGTTTCAGGAGATGAAAGATACTTCAGGAAAGAAATTGCAGCTTTTATCAAGCGTTAGTGGAGTATTCTCACCGGGAGTTCTTACAGCATTAGTTGGATCAAGTGGAGCAGGCAAAACAACATTAATGGATGTGCTTGCTGGTCGGAAGACTGGTGGATACACAGAAGGGGATATTAGGATATCTGGACATCCTAAAGAACAAAGAACATTTGCTAGAATCTCAGGATATGTAGAACAAAATGACATACATTCTCCCCAAGTAACAGTTGAAGAGTCCTTGCTATTTTCTTCATGGCTTCGTCTTCCAAAGGAAATCAGCAAAGAAGGAAAAAAGGTAGTTCTCTTGGCTACCTTTTTGCATATTTTATTTTGTGGTCCTTAACATGTCTTCTGTGAGTATTCATTAATGTTTACTGCAGGAGTTTGTTGAAGAAGTCATGAAGCTAGTAGAGCTTGATACATTGAGAGATGCTTTGGTTGGTTTGCCAGGGAGTAGTGGCTTGTCAACAGAGCAAAGAAAACGGCTTACAATTGCTGTGGAGCTTGTTGCAAATCCTTCTATAATTTTTATGGATGAACCCACTTCTGGATTAGATGCACGAGCAGCAGCTATAGTAATGCGTACTGTTCGTAATACTGTTGATACTGGGAGGACAGTTGTCTGTACCATACATCAACCAAGCATTGACATATTTGAAGCCTTTGATGAGGTTGAATTATTATGTTGTTAATGACTTAAGGAATTTCAATTTATTCAGTTGTTTGTTAACTCCTGGGATCATGTTTTTTGGTTGCAGCTGCTTCTGATGAAACGAGGAGGGCGAGTTATTTATGGTGGAAAACTTGGAGTGAACTCACAAATTATGATTGATTATTTTCAGGTACTAGCTGTTTATACATTTTCTTTCATTGGATTATTTCTTTATTCCAAGTGCATGCATGGTGACACATGCACACACACACACAAAAGCACATTCATATTGACTTGTTAAAGACTTAGTTTGGCTGGTTCTTTATTATTATTGTTATTTTTTTTAGCAAAGAAGTGGAGGGCTTAAAAGTTTTTATTTTTAACCCTGAATTAATTGTATGTGTGTGAGGAACCAATAAATAAATAAATAACTTTTTATAGACCTCTGAAGTCTAAACAATAATTTTATGGTCTGTAGACCTGCCTTGCCTTATGGGAGGGTTCAATAAAATGTTAACTTATTAGAAAAATATGTTATTACACCAGTTTTTTATGCTAGGAGAAAATTGTTGAATTGAAACTGGATCGTTAGATCGTTAAGGGCAAGATTTAGATTGAATCATGAATAGAATCATAAATTATAAGATTTTTTTATTTTTCAAATAATATTTATATAATGGTCCAGTATTTGTATATATGCATATCTATTGATTTAATTTTTTTCTAAAACGGACTATGTATATATATATACAAGAACAATCTACTAATGTATATTATGTATTTTTTAAAAGAAAAGTTAGATCAATATTCATTAAATAACGAGGTCTTACAAAAAATTGGTATTTCTTAATCACAATTGCCCTATTTACAATTTCGTAACTTGCATCAAGTCGCACGAGTCAAATTCTGTTGTGGAATTGTGGAAAAATTATACAATTTGAGTAAGCGATATTTTTGAAATTGTAAATTGTAGTTGTTGCAATTTGAAGTGAATTGTAAAATTCAAATTGTTAGATTTTAATAACAGTGGCGAGGACATGGAGCATTATTCTGCTTATTAATAGGATTTTAATAAACTAATTCTGTAAGTATCGTTAGTTCTTTTAGTAGAAATTTTAATTACAACGGAACTACTGGTTGAGTGATTATAAATACCAATGGAATGGAATCTTCAAATAATCAATGAAACTCAATATACATGCATCTATATTATTCTTAATGATCTTTGTCTCTCCTCTTCTTTTCTTTGTCTTCCTTTCTGCATTAATAGTCATTCTTCAACCTCCCCTTTCATCCTTGACTCAAGGACTTTCATCTGACATCTTTTGTTTCTCTCATCATATGAATATAACCACTGCAGCATCTGAAAAACACCTAATTGGTTCACCCTTACCTCCAAATTCCTCCTCTCCCATTATATCCACCACCACCATACAACCATTGTTTCAATATCTACAAAGATTGACGCTTTCTGTTATGAGCACATTTATTGAATTATTATATCCACTTCCAGGTCTTGCCATTAATATAGTGGCTGTAGCAATTACAACCACCCATATATGACAACCATTGTCAGTGCTTTTTCATGAAGTCATTACAAATCCAGCATCTGCATCTTCTCATGTGGAAAAATTATTGTCTTCCAGAACACAATTAAAATTGAAGGGAAATGACAAGAAAACTGTTTAACTAAAACTTCTCATTTGTGAAGATGATTTTACTTTTTGCTTGCATATTTGATAAGTCAAATTAATTAATCATTGGAAGCAGGAATCATAAAGTTATTTTAGGATGATTAATCCCTAACCATCAGAGTGACCAGTTGTTTTAGGCCTTCGGTTGCAGCATTTGAAGGATTAGGTTTGCTAATGATCACATTATTTATGGGTTATTCAGCTACTGATTTTTTTCCCCTATTGCAGAGTATTAATGGGATATCTCCTATTCCTGATGGTTACAATCCTGCTACTTGGATGCTTGAGGTTAGCACCACAGCTGCTGAGCAGAGGATTGGTCAAGACTTTGCAGATATATATAAAAATTCTAGTCAGTTCAAGTAATGATGATAACTTCTTTTTTCTTACTGCTTCTATCATTCGGTTTTTTTTAATAAAATATACTTATTGGGTTAAATGATTTTTTTTTTTAATTTTTTGAGGTTGAAATGATATTGATCAATTACTGAAATTAAAATTATCAAATCTTGGCTTTAGGGAAGTAGAAGCTCGGATTAAGCAGTTGAGTGTTCCACCTGCTGGCTCACAGCCCTTGAAGTTCTCTTCTGTATATTCACAAGATAGTTTGACTCAGCTTAAATTGTGCTTGTGGAAGCAAAATCTTGTATACTGGAGAAGCCCTCCGTACAATGCTGTGAGGTTATTCTTCACTACAATGAGCGCTATTATTCTTGGATCGGTTTTTTGGAATATTGGTTCGAGAAGGTAACTTTTATTTAAAACTTATATGAGCAGAAAATTTGCTTCACCATGTTTGCCCAACTGGATCATTACTTTTATCAATATTGCTTGTCTTCAACTTGATTTCGGGCTCCAAACTAGTAAATGAAAACTATTACTAATATTCTGCAGGGGTACACCACAAGATCTGATGATGGTTATGGGAGCTCTTTATTCTGCCTGCTTGTTTCTTGGTGTGAGTAATGCTTCTTCTGTTCAACCAGTTGTTTCTATTGAGAGGACTGTTTACTATAGAGAGAAAGCAGCTGGAATGTATTCTCCCTTTCCTTATGCAGCAGCTCAGGTAAGAGGCGGCTACTCAGATCTTGATGAAATAAGTTCTTGGCTACTGCTGAAGATATTAAATTTATGAGCATTAATTATTTTCCATTGACAGGGTCTTATAGAGGTCCCGTACATTGCAGTGCAATCAATACTATATGGTGTAATTACGTTCTTCATGATCAACTTTGAAAGAACAATAGGTAACATCTCATGTATCCCAATTAAAGTGCCCATGCCTATGGGCAATGCGAATAATTTATTCAAATGATTTGATTTAAGTTTTAGACACCTTGTTGATTACCAATGTTTTGTTTTCTATTTTCACTTTGCCCATGGCTTACTCCCCTTGTGATAATAATAGAAAGATGTGTTTGTCTTCCTTTTTCTTTTTTTTTTTTTGTCAATTCAAATTTCATAATGGTTTGTGAAGAAAATGTTAATTTGAACGTTGTACCAAACAAACTGCTCGTTCTCTCTTAAAAACATTTTAACTCTTTGCTTCGTTCAACTGACTCTTTCATTTTTCAACTTGGTTAAGAAGGTATTCTTTGTGCTAGGCTCTTAGTTTTAGATATTACTGAAGCCAATGGTCTAATTGCAGCATTTCTTGATGAATATTTTGTTATTTCTTAAGCAAAAGTTTGTATATTTACCTTTCATATTCTTTTTACTGTTGAAGAAATGTTCCACTTTTGCATCAATATTTCAATTAACCAGAACAAGTTTCATCTTGCAGGAAAGTTTGTACTCTATATCCTGTTCATGTTCCTCACTTTCACCTACTTCACCTTCTATGGTATGATGGCAGTCGGCTTGACACCTAACACACACCTAGCAGCTGTAATTTCTTCTGCATTTTATTCACTATGGAATCTACTATCAGGGTTCCTTGTTCCAAAACCTGTAAGTGACTTTTTTGGTCTTAACAAAGTAGCATATTCATTTATTTGTACACGCTATATATCTCTTCAAGCTTCCATTGGTTATTAATATAATTTCTTCCAGAGTATCCCTGGGTGGTGGATTTGGTTTTATTACATTTGCCCAGTGGCCTGGACCCTACGTGGTATCATTACTTCTCAGCTTGGTGATGTGGATACTCGCATGGTGGGACTTGGGTTTGACGGCACTGTGAAAGAGTACTTAGAAGAAAATCTTGGCTATGGCCCTGGGATGATAGGTGTCAGTGCACTTGTACTTGTTGGATTTTCAGCTTTGTTCTTCACTGCCTATGCTACTTCCATCAAGGTTCTAAACTTCCAGAAAAGATGATGAGGTTCAGCAGTCTTCCAGAGAAAATGGTAGATGATTCCTGAGAGGGAGGCCATGTAATCTTGAAAATTTTTCTGCGCCATTGTCAAGCGAGCAAAATTTGTAAGTTTATTTAAAATATATTAATTTTTAGTTTCTGTTTCATTAGATTTACCTAGTCATATGACCATTCCATAATATAGTTAATACAAAAGCATGTAAGATCATATTCTCTACATGTATTTTCTTGGCAAAACATCCGAAACAAAGTGATTGTTCTTCGGCTTTTTTTTTCTTCTTCTTCTTCTTCTTCTTTCTTTCTTTCCTTTTTTTTTTTTTTTTTTTTTTTTTTTTTTTTTTTTTTTTTTTTTTTTTTTTTTTTTTTTTTTTTTTTTTTTTTTTTTTGTTATGGTGTTCAGGCAAGCTTTGATATATCAAAAGTAGGGTGTCCTTGTCGCACTTAAGGCACTTAAAAGGAATTTATGACTGACTTTATCTTCACATTCGGGCTTTGGTTAACAGTGTAGACTGGAGAGTAGATGTGATTCATTTTACCATCCAAGCTAACCAGGTTTCAAGAGGTTTTTTGTTTTTTGTTTTTTTTGTTTTTTTGTTTTGTTTTGTTTTTTTTTTTTGTTTTTGTTTTTGTTTTTTTGTTTTTGTTCATATCTACTAATAGAACTCTATGACAAGGTTGTACTCATTTGACTGTTTTGACTATGCTTGCTGATCTCCAATATCAATTATTGATTCTGTATGAATTTAATTGAACTGTGGTAGCTTTGTTTAAAAATAAAAATTTGGTTGGCTCTCAAAAAAGTGCTACATACAACAAAGTTCCACAACAAACAATTCAGTTTAAGTAACAAACACCACCTTTGAAATCCTCCAATTCCTTAATCAGAACCACTGGCAAATCCCATCTTTTCTGGAAATTGAGAACCTTTAGCGGAAATGGCATAGACAGTAACAAATAAGGCAACAAAGCCAACTAGCACAACTATATTGATGCTGATCATTCTAAGTGCTACATTCATGTTAGGACATGCATGGTCACTCAAGGCAAGGGTCCATCAAATTTTGTCTCAATCAGGAGCGACAATCTCATAACTATTGCTCAGTGTGATTGGCCTCATACTTCAATGTTTTCTTCTAGAAATAGGATAAAGAAAAAAGGTTAACATCTACCTTATCAAGGAGTAGTGGTCCAACTCTACTTGGTGGTCAATTAAGGTCATTCATAGAACTTTCCTTGGTTCATTTAAGGTCGTCGAGTACCTTCATCTTGGAGGGGGTGATTGAAGTAGTATTGGGTTGGTTATGGAACATTGTTTGGTGGCTAGTGATCTAGGGTTCACTGATAGGTAGGGTGGGGTACATTGTTGGATTACTTGCTTTTAAGTTGAACATATTGAGCTATCTTGAGCTTAAGTGCTAAGAGTGTGCTCGAGGAGATGCACTCTAGGTAGTATCTAAATGATTGTTGGATGATTTATTGTTTAGGGTGACGCCATGCATGAGATGCTATCAAGGTATTTGAGTGTCCCACTAAGTGATTATACAAGTTTGGATAAGTGATGGTTATAGAGTCTTTCACTAAGACAAGTTTATGTGAATGGTTGACTAAGAATAAAAGTACTCAAGGTGTTGCATGGGTGACTTGATGGTCTCATGGATTCACGCATAACAAGTGGTATTAGAGATATGAATGCATGTGATAGGCATGTCTTTTAGAATGAGATGTATCATAGGGGGTTGTGCAATACCTAGAGTGGCATGTTGATGGGAGGATGCCCAATATGATGGTTTCAAGTAATGTTTGAGAAGTTAGTAGATCTTAATGATCAATGAGAGTGAGGATATATGTTGAATGATGTAGAAGAAGCAAGATGATAACAAACATTGTCAGAGATGCAAAGGCAAGACATTAAGCTAATGACACTTTAAGCCATTAGTGGCAAGGTTATTGGTATGAGAAGACATTTAGCGAGATGGAAATTAGTAACAACATCAGTATAAGATATGGAAACCTCATGCATGAGTTGTGGTGATTATGTTAGTAGACTATTGATGTACTAAAACACTACTAAGATTAGGAGTGTTCATGGGTTGGGCTGGATCGGTCTAGGGGCAAACTTGCAAACCAACTCAAACAATTTAAGTCAAAAAATTAAAACTTAACCCAACCCAATTTATTTCTAAGCCCAACCTAAACAAAATAGCTCGGGTTTGGTTTGAGTTGGTTTAGTTTATCGGCTTGACTTTAATTTAATATTGTTGACTACATTTCAATGATCTTATTTAAAACTATTAAATTGAAATTTTTTACATTTATTTATAATTATGATTTATAGTCAACCCATGAGACATATAGGAATAATAATATTGTAAAATTTTCCTATTATTATTACTATCTTTAAATTACTTAAATCTAGCATTAGTAATAATGATTGTGTCATTTTTAAAATTGAAGTTCTTTTACTATAAAGCTCATATTTCTGATCAAATCAATGACAATTCTCATTAACCTTTAAAAATAATAGAGTTTGTTGACCTAAGAAGATTATTTGATTTCAAGTAAATTCTCATATTTACTTAGATATCCACTTTGCAGGTTCATCATTTTAGTAAAAATATTTTCAAAATATATTTCATTTGCTTTTAAAAACATTTGTAGTTAAAGAAGAAAAATAAGAAGTTTATATTGGGTTGGGTCGGTTATAGTCTCCAACCCACAACCTAACCCAAACCATTTGAATTGGATATTTTAAAACTTAACCCAACTCAAATAACCAATGTCACCAAATTCAATTTAATCTAAACGGTTTGGGTTAGTCAATGTGGTTGGGTTAATCGGGATGATGAACACCCTTAACTGAGATGTTGTATATGGGCTTATGAGGCAATGGTTTCGAGTAGTAGTGAAAGCTACTAAACTTCAAAATTTGGTTGCTCTATTGTGATAAAGGTACATTGGAGACTTGCTCGAGCATCAAATAGGGATAACAACAACTTGTGAACAACAAGTTCCAAAGAAGCAGCTAAAGAGACTAATGTGTTGGTTTTAGTATGGCTTTGTGGTTTGGGTGAATGCTAGCAAGCATTGGTAACTCCAATATAATTAGATGTGTGCAAGCGAGGTTGCATAAGTGAATGAGTATAAATAAGATGTTGATTAAGGTGGGTCCCAACAAACGTTGTAGCGAGATACAATGAAGTTTCAAGTGGTATGGATGAACGGAATGAAGCACAGTGAGCTGTCTTGCCTACCCAAGATGAGCATGCCAAAGTAGGTTTGGAAGATCACGAAATTAGTTGTAGGCTCAAGAGCAAACAATCTCCATGCTCTAAAAAAAGGATTAGCTCAAGGTGACTAGCACTTTTTTTTTAAAGAAAAACCCAAATTTTATTAATACAAGAGAATAGGTACATCATGCATACATAGGGATGTGGTCCCCCTAAATTATATTACTCCACACCCGCATCCAATCCGACATTGGGTAGCCCCGAGATAAAGAACAATTACTTATCCAAAATGATGTGAGAGCGTGAGAATGTTCCCAAATATTCCTTGGGGGGAGGACAATATCCTTGAAAACCCTGGCATTCCTCTCTCTCCAAATGCACCACACAATTGCCTGACAGGCCACCAACCAATACACCCTCCATCTAACATCAGCTTCATTCCACAAGGGAAAAACAAGAAATTGATCATCCTGAATAGCTAGATCCGGCTGAAACAAAAATTGTTCCTTCCATTTATCCCATATCACCATCCCAAAGGAGCAGGATCAGAATAAATGATCCACAGATTCATTAACGTTCTTACATAACACACAACATGATGGGGATAAATAGAACATCAGAAACCTCCTTTGGAGCATATCACTCGTATTCACCCTCTTTCGCAACACTGTCCACGTGAAAAATTTTACTTTGGAAGGAACGGGAGCTTTCCAAAGTGCCTGCAAGAAAGGAGATGAAATAATAGACGGTCCTTCTTGCACTGACGACAAAAAAGACTTGGATGAAAACTCCCCAGAGCTCTCCTCCATCCAAATGATCTTGTCTAGCCCATCCCACAATACGAACCCTGTCACCAAAATGCGCAGGGATGCCTCCTCCTCCTCACACCTAGGACCATCGGACAACCGTAAGTGTAACTCTAGTCGTAGAATCGAAGAGTCTTCGCTATGGATAAAAAACATGGATACGGGGCAATGGTGAGCCTTTGATCGGCTATATAATCTGGGATACAAAACTGCAAACGCATCCGACCCTACCAAGTATCTTCCCAAAAATGAACCAGCTCGTCCCTACCCATCCTTACCCTAATGAGTGGATTGTAATACTAATGAAGCGAATGAACAAATCACCAAGGACTCCGATAGGTAACACCTCTCTGAACTGATGCATCCCTACCATTCACATTTATCCCATGTCTGCTTCTAATGACTCTTACCCACAATCGGTCTTTCTCCAATGGGAATTTCCATAGCCATTTTCCGGCCAACGCCCTATTCTTAGCCACCACGTCTCCAATCCCTAACCCTCCCAAATCCTTCCTAAATTGGACTTGACTCCACTCCACCAGGTGCATAACCTTTCCATCATCTACCCCACCCCACAGAAAATCTCGCATCATCTTCTCTATTCGACCGGCTTCTTTCCTAAGAATCTGGAAAATAGAGAGGAATAGATCAGCAACGCCCCTAGTACTGACGAGATTAGTGTTAGTCAACCTCCTTTTAATAGAAAGGCACGCTTCCACCTGTCCAATTGCTTTGCAACTTTAGCCATCACTGGATCCCAAAAACTTTGTGACCCTGGATTCCCTCCCCTTGGCATCCCCAAATACTTCAACGGCCATACCCCCAAATCACATCCAACCCTCTTTGCCACTTCTCCTAACCCATAGCTCAGATGTACATATCCCAGCAATGCAAAATTTTGTCAAATTTATCCTTAAGACCAACCGCCCAACAAAAGCAATTGACCACACTAACTGAGTACTCTATATTCCTCTCTTCCGCCTCCAAAAACAAGATAGTATCATTTGCAAACTGAAGGTGTGAAACTTAGGGGTGTTCATCAACCCGATCAACCCGCCCAACCCGCCCAACCCGAACATTTTGGGTTGGTTTGGGTTGGGTTGCATTAGTTATTGGGTTGGGTTGCGGGTTGAACACTTAAAAACCCGAACGAAACCGACCCAACCCAATCTTACTTATTCTTCTTTTTTAATTATAAATGTTTTTAAAAATAAATGAAATAAGTTTTTGAAATATTTTTATTATATATAAATGATAAACTTATAAGTAAATATTTAAATTG
>JAJIYU010009942.1:0-16556 GCA_030144865.1 Tinospora cordifolia | reverse complement strand
CTTGAGAATTTCTTTTTAGTGTAAAAGACTAAGTGTATGCTGCATATTTTAATTTGACATGTATATTAATTTAAATGAAAGTAAGTATATATAAATATAAATAAATAAATAAATAAATAAATATATATATATATATATATATATATATTGATTATGCAAGTATGTACGTGTTAATTATATACATGTATTAAAATATACATTATGTGTATAAATTAACTAAATTAGATTAGTTGTTGAAAAAATTGTTGTATGATAAATAATAATAAAGTGATATTTTACATTAATCAATGCTTAATAATATTTATTTTTATAATAAAAAATAAAGAGGAAAAAAATAAAACTTGAGTTGTAAATATATATAAGTGGCACATAATGTGGGATGGTGGAGGCGTGGTCTACACTATCCATTCTCTCATTTCTTCACTTAACTCCGCCCAAAAGTGAAATTGAGGAACTGAACCGAGAGCCACGGAAAGGAAGAAAAAGGAGAAATCTGATTTTTTGACAGATTCGACAGATGGATAAGTCCTTTCTCTTTATTTTTGTTGCAAGAATACTAAGTAAATTTGTACTATGATCCTAAAGATATAATTTTTATTGTAAGTGGTATTTTATAGTAGTACCTAAAAGTAAAATATTATTTCGTCATAAATAAAACTAAATAAAAATTATATTAGTACACTCCTAGAGATATATAGATTATAAGTATGTGGTTAATTTGCATTCATTTATCCTGAAAATTTCAATATGATTATTCAAAGTTGAATAATTTTAAGGAAACTTTTGAGCATGCTAAACCTTAATAAAATTTTAATTAGATTTTATAAGAATGTGGAGAACAAAAATATGTACCCATCGACATCAAATTCATAAATTTTGGATATTAATTTGAATTTTTGTGAGTGATGAACCAATCGAGTTATTTATAAAAATTTGAGAAAAATAGTAAAAATATAATTGAGAAGCCTATTTCTTTTATTTTATGTTGTAAAAAATTTTTTATATAAGCAGAAAATTAAGTTTAAAAGTTTTTGAGAATATTTAGGTTAATACACAAGGTCTAATGCATGTATATGAAAAGTAAATATGCTAAAAAAATTATTTATAAAATGATCATACATGAATTGAATTTGATTTGTGCATATGAAATGCTTTTGTGATAGGATAATTGGTAGATCGAAACATAAATTTTGAAGTGGGTATTAGAAACTGATTAGATGGTAAATTTGATGAGTAATATTTACTTTTGGTATTACGTGAGATATTGATATTATATCAAAACTTTTAATTTTTATCAAATAAAAATTGATACATATAAAAATATATATTGTATAAAATGATGGATTATGTTATTGGATTTACAATAAATTTAGAAGAGTGTGGTATTATACCAAAAAGTGAGATACGTGCTAAATAGAATAAGTTGTTATTTTATGAGTATTCATTTATCTTGGTTATTTATACGACATTGTAGACATAAAAATTATTTGAATGTAAATATGTTGTGCATATGAACATATGTTGCATTTTGTTTAAAATTCATAAAATTGTATTTACATGCTAACACTTAGATGTTACCAACGACATTATGTAGAGCGGTCTTGAGATCTCAACAATGGATATAAATTTGTAATAACAGATCTAAAATATGGTTTTGTTTCGATGGATTGAGCTATGAAGAATAATATTTTTATGTGATAACCTATGTGGTATTGCGCCATAAGAAGTATCAGCCTTTCTCTATGTGATAATCCTTGATATGATTTTAAAATATGCAGTAATTAGAGGCGCAGTCTATTATTGTTAAGATCAAACAATGAGGGTGACTGAATCTATTTCTGGAAGATGTGCATGTGGATATGTTTTCTTAAATGTTTCATGATTGAAATAAATAATACGATTATTATGTTAAGTGCATATATATTGTTTAAATTTGCATGATGTATTCAAATGTTCTTTTTTTTTCTCTAATTTGATGGTCTGCATTGTTATGTAAATGCATCGAAATGTCATAGGTAAAAAATATTCACTGAGCATGTTGTAGCTCACTTATTTTTTTCAATATTTCAAGAATAGATCGAAAAGGAAAGCGACTAGCACAGGAATAATAGAGTACTCTGCGGTCACTGTTGTGTGCATATGCTTAATGTTTTGTAAGCTTGTATTTTTATATGATTGTAATTATCACTGTATATGTAATATCACATGGAGGAAGGTGAATTTGTTTACATTAGATAAAGGTGTATAATTATAATTTTTATTATATACGTAAATGTAGTATATATGGTATTATGTGTTGGTTGTGACATCACTTTGTACGATGTGGGTTGCGACACTAAATATGCACAAATCAACAAATTAAAATCAAACTTTGATGTTTTACTTATATTTACAAGTTTTAAATCACGATCTATCAATTGTTGAAAAGACATTTGAACCTATGGGACATATAAATTTTTATTTGTGCACTATAAAATATGCTCATTCAGTAGTTGGTAGCTTTATGAAATTTTATTGTATTCTACATAAAACATGTTTTATCAATAACACACATTCTCTATTTGTCATGCTTCTTGTGCTTTAAAACAAGTTTCATGCATGAAAGGCATTCCAACCCAAAGCCCAGGCTTTTCTCTTTTCTTAGAACTTTGGTTAATGAAATTTGGTATTTGTTTATCATGAGATCCAACAAAATAAGCTTCAAATATGGAGAAGCTCTAAAGCAAATAAAAGCTTTTCTCTCTCTTCACAATGTTGCAAAAAACAAGTATTGTCATATAAAATGTGCTTCTCGAATGACTTCAATGAAAGTATAATAAGTTTTACGGGTATAACACATGACATTAATTCATTTGACCTTGAAAGTTGAATTTCATAATTATGAAACACTTTCCACCTCATGCTATTCGTAAATTTTGTGCACATTTCTCTTGTTTGAATATTTATAGCACTTGGCAAACCTTTGTAAATTTTCGAAGCAATTATTCCAACTTGTTAGTATATTATATGTGAAATATTATGATATCTTATATCATATAAATAAGATATTATAATGTACTATATGATACCTATTCCATATCTTATATTTCTATTTCATTTTATATATTTAGAAATTTTTCTATTTATATCCATTGTAAGTTCTATTGTAAATCATTCAATCAATAATATTATATTTTTTCATCATGGTATTAGAGCGAGTTTAGTATTTTGTGATAGTTTTGCTTTTTTGGCATTAGGTTGGTTGAAACCATTTGCCTGTTGAAATTGTCTCTGTTCTGCTACGCTGCATGTCGTTTGAAACTGTATTTTTTCTGTCCCGTTGCATCTCTATTGTTTTCTTTTTGTTTCTCCCTCACTATCGTTGTGGCCACTGCTACTGCAACGCGTAGCCATGATATCTTCGTATTGCATTTTCTGGTGCGTTAATTATTGTGCTTGCTATACCACGATATCTTATGTGTAACATTTTTTTCTTGTGATTTGCATGTTGTTCATACTATCGCGTTTGTTATGCCACAATATTTTCCGTGTTGCATCTTTTCTTGTGCTCTAACTATTGCGCTTGTTATGACATAATATCTCTCGTGTCACATTTTTTTTTATGTGTTAACTATTGCGCTTATATTTCGTTGACAAACTCAATATGACTTCTTCTATCACCTTAAGTTTGAGGGAAATATTATAGTATTATACATGAAATATTATAATATTTTATATCATATAAATAAAATAGTACAATATGCTATGTAATATCTATTCTATATCTTATATTTCTATTTCCTTTTACATATTTAAGAAGTTATCTATTTATACCCATTATGAGTTTCATTATAAATCATTCAATCAATAATATTATATTCTTTTGTCATAACTTAAAATTTTTAAGTGCTCTAGTGCTATCAAACCTTTTCTTTAGTTCTTTTGTAGTCTTATGATCTTTGAAATCATGAAAGCGTTTACGCTCACTTATTGCGCATGTAATCTTTTAAGCAAAGTTTTTTTGAATTATCTTTTTGTGAGAAAAGCTTAAAAGAATACTTGAAAATATTTGTGCTTGCATTTTATACTTCCAAGGAACTTCACTCACATACTTAATTTGCGTTTCACTCTCATATCATTCTCTTTGCTAGGTTTATAGTGAGATAAATTCATTCAATCTTTGTATATTTTACTTGTACATTTTTGTAAAGATGAAGATTTTGAGTGAAACCTTCAAAAATTAAGGGCATTAATTTCATACTTTTAGCCCTTAATTTCAAAATTAAGGGTAAGTTTATACCTTAAACCTCATTAAAGAAAAAAAGGGTGAGAGAATCTCAGTGGTTTTGGAAAAATCTAATTGGAGTTTTGATTATCTCTGCATTCCATGGTTTACTTTTTGTTCATTATATTATCAAAATTGTTAATTGTATTATATAAACCTTTAAAATTATTAATTTACTATAAAATTGATTGTTTTAAATTATAATAAATAATAATATAATTTAAGATTTTTTTTTTATTAATTATAAGGCGCATGATTAAATTATCTTTTGTATTAATTTTTTTAACCATTATTTTTTAAAATCAATTCGTGGTAATAAATTATTTAAAACCAATGGAGACGCACCCGTCGATTTCAATCTTACGTGGGGTTAAGTCAAACCCGTGTAACCCGGGCGAAACCGGCCGGGTCTCTTCGTTTCAGTAGCCCGCTTGTCGACTTCTGTAACGTTACTTATACGTATCCAGGCCATAGCCACCTGTGTCCTATCAGTTACCTGCAAGGATACTCCTTTGCCTGCTCTTCTTTCGCTTTTTCTCTCACAGATAAAACGCCGCGTGTATATTTCGTATCTCATTGAATGCACGCTGTAGCAATCTCTTTTCCTATTCTCTCCATTTAGATCGCTGCGATTCTTTCCTTCGTTCTCCAATCTCCCTTTCTCCTTTTCTCTCTTGCTTGTCAATTTTTGAAGCCATGGAGAACGCCAAGGAAGCTTGTGACGAGCCAAAGACTACTAACAACGAAAACCCTAGTTCCGTTATGGAAGGCGACAATGAATCGAACGAGTCCGCTTCTCGGAGGCCTTCGAGAACGCCGTTCACTAGTCTCAGCCAAGTCGATGCGGACCTTGCTCTCGCCCGGAGGTTGCAGGAACAGGTTTGATATGCTCACACATTGTTTCAGATCTCAATTGGGGGCTTGGTTTTCACTAGGTTTTCCTTGTTCTATTTAGGATGTTTTCTTTTTTGCTTTCTTGAGTAGCATGAGATAGGGTTGCGAATTGCTTAGTTTTAGGGCTTTCGTTCTGCTTAAAAGTGTTATCCTGAAGCAGAAATTTTGTTATTTTTTATGAATTGATTTGGTTACGGACTCTGTGGTTGGGCATGGAGTAGGAGACGGCGTATATGATGCTGAGAATGAACGGTGAAGTGAGTGATTCGGAAACTGGAAGTTTGGTGCACGAAGATGAAACTGATGATCCAAACGAGGATGACGATGCAGGGACTGATGTTGATGAAGATGCATTCGATGTGCATGCTCACATTGATGACCGCGATGCTGACCTTGATCCAACCGCTTTTACTAGCGACGAGGCATATGCCAGAGCCCTCCAGGATGCTGAAGAGCGAGAAATGGCTGTTCAGCTGATGGCTTTAACGGGGATACATGATTGTGAGTTGCTTGACCTAGGTCTTTATTGTTCTTCTTTTCTCATGTGTATGGTATGGAATGTATTGGGAATTTGTAATTTAATTTTGGCTTCTACATACTACTGTCTGTAGGGCATGCGGAAGATACCGATGATCATGAAAGTAACTCCCAGGTACTCATTTTCTCATTTCTTTCAATGAGTCATACCTCCATTTTTACAATTATATTCTGCTTTACTTACGATTCTAAAAGCTTTAGTACTGAGCTACGATTTCTGAATTTGATTCACCCTTGTATTTTTGAAATTTCTCTGTGAGAAATTTGTTCTATCTCTGTAGCTGCAACCTTGTTTTGGGACTCCTATAAAATCCTTTTACCTTGGGGCAGTCTTTCATTGTATGGGTTATTTGCATTTTGCACGTTTAAGAATTTAATTGGAACTGTTATAGACACAATGTATTTTACATTTTACATCATTTTCATTTTTAAAATGCTAAGGCAGAGTACATGGTGTGAGTAACCTTAATCAGTAATTTTTTTTCTTTTTTTATTATTATTTTATTATTATTTTTTTAATGAGACGCTAGCATCCTTCTTATGCTTGAGTAACCTATGCGGGTCTGCCATGGAACGAAAATTTGACTTTGCCTTAAACTTTGACGTTCAAAAATCATAATTAATTCAAAGAGTTCGAGAAATTCGAGAAAATTTTTGTAAAAATTCATCGACTTAGAGAAATTAAAAAACTTCTATGTAAATGCTAAAATGTGAATAATTTCTATTAAAAATGATAAAAATAAATATAAATCGATGTATTTTACATATAAAAGTATAAATATTTAGTATTCATTGCACATGTTAAGAATTTTGTATTATTTACTAATATATTCCATGAATTTCACCAAAATCTTCAAATTTTTTACGAATTTCCTTGAAATCCTCAAAATTATGTCGAATTTTGTTGAAATCTTTGAAGTTTTGTTGATTTTTTGTAATTTTTTTTTACAACTAAACTTTGATTCAATAGCCAGAATATTCGAATTATTTCGCCGAATTTCAAGGAAATTTGGCGAATTTTCATTCCATGGGGTTCACAACCCGCCTGCATGGGACACCTAGGGCATAAGATACGTCTATGTCTTCCCATATGAGGGTCTGTTGTGAGTTAAACCCATGACCTCCCTAGTCATGTATTAGAGCATATAATTTTTTTAACACATATTAGTTAGTTATTTTAGCTCACATGCTTCATTTGACCACCACTAGTGTTTTGTATATAAACTCTGTACATGTTCATTTGTCAATTTGAATAAAGATAATTTATTTTTCCTTTCTCAGCCTTTGCTCTATTTTTCTTCTGTCTCATCTCTACATTATCATGTGCCTGCTGCTTGACCACTCCACTAATACCTGCCGGGTACCTCAATTGGTGATAAAACTAGAGAAAACCAATTTAAGGTGGTTTGGATACATGCAACTAAGACTATTGAATGCACAAATTAGAATTTATGCTGCATAATATATTAACAATCCATCAAAATAATGAGAAAATCTTAAGATAGAATATACAGAGATTAGTAGGAAATATATGAATATTTGCAATATTTAAATGTCGACTTAGTTCTTGATGGGGCCAATTGAAGGAAACAACTATGCAATTGGAAGAAGGCTTTCTTGAATTGAGAGTGTCAATGAGGGCTGGTCCTAACTATTTGGGGGCCTTGGATGGTGTATAAACAATATGCCCTTCTTTATTTTTAAAAATTACATATTTTATATATTATAATATAGATATTTAATAAATATAATAAGTAAATTATTTTAAATTTCATATAAATATCAAATTGTATAAATTTTAAGAAACAAATAAGTTCCCAATTCTAACAATTTTAATTTTGTAATTAATAAAATTATTTTACTTAATGAAATATAAACTTAGCAAAAAATTAAAATACAATTTTTTTTTTGAATTGACATAAAGGTATAGTTTATGGTGGTTACATAGAAAAAATGATTAAATTATAATATAAATTAGTTGAAAAATAAAAAAAGGATGAAAAAATATGATTAGTAGACAACACGGAGAAAGAAGTTTGCAAGCTTGATAAACCAAAAGAAGCAATAAAAAATAATTAAATGTAAAAGTTTTAAAATAGGTTAACGTGATATCAAAAGTAGTTACAAAATAAATAATTAATTATCTTATATAAATATTCTAGTACAAAACACCAGGCCCCAATAATTTAATTAAAAATGGATGAATCAATTTAATTAATATTAAAATAAATATTATAATACTATATATATCTATATATATCTATATACATCATATATATTATGCACCATATTTATTATATATAAACTAAATGTACCATGTATACTATATATGTATCCTTCAAATATATATTTTTGATTGGGCTATATATCTATTAAATATAGAAAAGATAAATAATAAAAAGATAATATGTTATAATATATATAGATAGAAAGATGGACAGGGCCCTCAAAATTTGGGGCATGGGGCAATTGCCCTTTGGGCCCCCCCTCTTCAGGGCCAATTGTGTTGTCAATGTACTTGAACATGATAGCTATTCCTTAGTTAATTAAATTACTATTAACTGTACCATTTTGTTCAAAGATTCCTAACTTCATCGAAAGAAAGATGAAATATTGATAAACTTTGGGATTTGGCCTGGAGAATAACATTGAAATTCCGAGGTTTAATTTAGTGCACACTTTGTTATATTACTGCAATTGCATCTATTACCCAAAATTGACATCAACAAGTGTCTTTGAGGGATGATACTTTGGTATGCTAATCAATTTAGCTTTTTCTAGCTGTGGAATTAGCTAGATGAATCTACTCATTCACTTTGCTCTATTCAAAGCTAAGTTGGCATCAAATTATGAATAATCATATTTTTGTCTATGTTAATTAGTTCTATCTCTGCATCTTTTTTTAATTGTGGACTGCTGCAAGATCACTCTCCCTAACTGGTATACTTGAAAGTCTTCATTTTATGTTTCCAAACCATCTTAACCGATATTCTGTCATTTTATTTCCAGCTGGGGCTTCTTCTACCATTTCTCATATATTTTCATCTCTAATTCTATATCTCAAATTCTTAATTTACTACATATGTATTTTAACACATGCATTTTTGTTACATTGAAAATGTGGGGCTCCAATTTTTAATGATGCTTTGTAATAGGATTACAGGTTTGCAGTTGTGTTCAAAAGTCAATATAGTGAAAGAGCAAATCATTCTATGTAGATGTTCCTTATGGATCTTTTGACTAGAAAGATGGAAAAAACTGAATAGAGAAGTCAATTTCTTTGGTGTCATTGTTCATTCATGTTAAAAATGCAACTTACAGGCCGATGTTTACACCCAATCCTCAATACATATCTTCTAAGGACATGCCAAGACTGATTATGGGGAGTAACCGTGTTCAAGTGTTGTGGTGCTATGCTTTTTTATGTTCAAGTATAAGTGTTGCTTAGCCAGGCATAATGGATAGCTTACCAGTCCTGCTAATTTTTAGAGAAAAATAACATTTCTTCAAAATACCATTTTCTCCAAACTTCAACTTTGGCTAGGCTTTCTTCCCTACTTTGGAAATCTTTGATGCACTCTTTTTTTTTTCCCTGATAAAAGGATATTAGTTTCTTGGTGTGACTTTTAAGAAATTTTGTCTAGTCCGATATAATATGTCCTCTCACAACTTTGGAATTGATTGACAAATTGTGGTTGTTTAAGTCTTAGGTAAAGGGGAATTTTGGTTTTGATGGAATAATGAAATTAGATTGAAGAGTAGGGTAGATTGGGTTGCATTTCCAAAAAAATTACAACTGACACAACTTTATCAGAGTTCTTATTTGATCCACCTAATATTGGCTTACAAACAATTAAGATTTAATTAAATTGACTTTTTCAAGTATAGTTTTGGTTAGTTGGATATCAATGCCAAACCAAACCCCTTCTTGGAATGCTTGCTCATTTAGTCCAAGGGTGGTAGCTTTACCCTTTTTATTCCATAAATGGAACTAGAGGAGACGTGCCCCCCTAAACCTTTTATAAATGGGTGTCCCCCACACTACCCCTCTTTTATGCTTGCCCATTCTGGCTTTCAAGGTTGTGTTGAGGTGGTTGTGTTAGGTTGAAGGAACCTTTTATAATATATAGTATACCTGTAAACATTTTGTGCCTGACATTATAGTGGTTATATTGCAAGTGGGATATTGATTTTATATTTAGTTGGGTAGGTTTGGTGGATGTCAATTGTATAATTTAATCCAAGTAATTGGCATCGCTTGCCCCCCTTTAGGGAGATTTAATGTTACCTCAATCAGCCAAACCTAGCATTATGATCGACTTGAAAACTCTTGCAGCTACTGACCAAAGTTTGGTCTTAAGTCTTTAAGAACGTATTCTAGGTTCTTGCCACCAAGTTAAGGGCCATTCTTCCTAGATTAGTGGGAAAACACTATTAACTTTTTTACATGATTGAAAATTTTTTATCCTTTTTTTTATTGCTAATGAGGTAGTTGAAGATTATCGAGCACATAAGCTAAGATGATGGTTTTAAAAGCTGATTTTGTCAAGGCCTATGATTTAATTGATTGAGATTTTTTGGACTTTACGTTGAAAAGGAAGAATTATGGGGTGATATGGCAGAAATTGATATTTGGATGCAGTAGTTTGAACTTTTTGGTGATTAGAAATGGAAAAACTCATTGTTTGAGACAAGGGAACCGAATTTTGCCTTTCCTTTTTGCTTGCTTGGGATGTTTTTGGCGTAATGTTTAATCAAGCTTGTTTGGAGTTCGACATCAAAGGTCTTTCTGTAGGGAAAAATGATGTGGAACTGTTTCACCTCGAATTTGCTGATTATACTTTTTTTTTAAGTGAAGTGTGCCTGGCTTTAAAGTGAGATAGTGGGAATTAATGTGGATGAGGAGTTGTGGCTTAAATCTCCAAAAGGTGGAGTAGTTGGGATTTTTTATTTTTATTTTTTGAGAAAAAGAGAGAAAGGGGGTGGGTGGCTTGCTCTCTCGAATTATGTTCTTGCTTCGCTTCCCATTTATTTTTTTCTATTGTCAAGATTTTGTAGAACATCAGTAAGATTGTTGAGAACAAATTTAAGATATTCTCTATTAGTGATATCTCGTCTAAATTGAAAACACAACTTGGGAGGCTATTATTATTAGTAATAAAGAAATTGTATTTAGGATGATTGTGAAGAATAGTTAATAAATAAATGTTAGGATAAAGACGGTTAAATCTGGAAGTTTTGCAACAAATGTTTACCCAAAATCTATATATCATGTCATTGCCAACTTTGACTGGGGAAACTAAGTAAAGGCTTGGCAAAAGGGATTGAATAAACTTCCAAGGGCTCCAATTTCTGGCTTTGTTACTAGTATCTATGGAATTTTGATGAAACCCATGCTTACTCTCTACCGCCCTCGCACATAAAGCCCCTTTTTCATGACTAAACCTCCACAATCATTTGGCTGCAAATGCTCTGTTTCCAAGCTCCACATTTCCTATTCTTATTCCCCTCTGTTCAAATCTCCAACTAAACAAGCTTTAGCTCACTAGACCACCACCCCTCTTCCCACCTTGTCTCCACCCTTTGAAAGAAATTTTCTCATCAATCTCTTGATTGTTTAAGCCACCAACTTTGGGATCTTAAAAGTTGAAAGATAATAAGTAAGGACGACGTCTAACACACTTTTAATTAAACTGAAATAACCTTTTTGAAAGGGAGCTCCTTCTTCAACCATCAAGTCTTCTAGAACTTGTGTTAATGATCTTCCAAAAAGAAGAAAGTCTTGGATTGCCCTCCAGAGGAAGTCCAAGATAAGATAGAAGCCACTAACTTAGAGAACAATCACGCAAGCTTGCAACATCAATAACCTCCTCCTTCGTCATGGAAATACTAGCATTATAGCATATGGCACTTTTCCAAATGGAGCTTTATCCCAGATATCCTGCAGCATGGTTGGATAATTCTCAAAGCTTCTCCAAACTGACTCCATCATCATCCAATAGGAATTAACAATCACCAGAAAATTGCTCTAATTCTCTTGAGAAATAGCCTTTGCCATCATCCAAACATTGTTATTTAAACTACGTACGTCGAAAAAGTCCTACCTAACCATGTCATAAGTTTTTCCAAAATTCGTTTCAAATGCTAATACTTGCTTACTCCTTATGTAGTTCTTGATTGCTTCGTTGACAATCAAAATGGCATCAATGATTGCCTATCAAGGACAAATGCCATTCGTGTCTTTGCAATTGTTTGTGAACTACCGGTTAACTAATATTTTAGCCACAATCGTGTAAAGACTGTTGATGAGACCAGTACGACACAAGTATGTCACTCACTTATAATGCACGTAATGTATGTTTTTGTTCACTCACTTATTAATGATCCCACTTTGATAAAATTCATCCACCACCTTTTTGAGATCGATCTGTACAAGATCTCAACATTCCTAATAGGACCTCTATGCAAACCCATCAGTCCCCGGGCCTTCTCCCCCGTGCACCCAAACACCGCCTCATGAATCTCCTCCATATTGAAAGGTTTCTCTAGTTGCTCTATACTCTTTGCCAAAATCGGAGCCTAACAAGTGCCTTCATTACCCCATAAGACCCCTCCTTAGCTTCATACAAATTGGTGAAAAATCCTGGCAACTTTTGATTAATCTAATCATATGACACATCGGCTCTTTCCACCTTTGTGATCCACCTTCTCCATCCGAGCTGCTAGCTGATCTTGATGAAGAATAATGGCATGTAATATTTCCTAACTGCATTCTGCTCATTATGCTTTTCAACAGACCATAAATCAATCCCCTCTTTCTTATTCAGTCTATCAAGATTGATTTCCAAATCCCATCTCTTGCTCTTACTTTAGCCTTTCAACTTTCCTCGATATCATTTAATTTCTGCCTGAACCTGTATCCAGCACAACACGATCCCGCTCCTTGATTCCTCCACTCCTTTTTATGGATAGAGAAGTCAGGACAGCCACACAATATATTCTTAAATACAAAGGTGGGCCAATGATCAGATACCAACCTGATCAGAACTTCCCGTTTCATCTTCGGGTATTGATTAGAACATTCCTCACCAATTAAAAATCTGTCTGCCGGCCTATTTTGAGGTAATAAAAATTTTGAAAGTAACCTAATTTTAGGAAATAAGAAATTTGTTTTCTAAAATAGGTTTTTGAATCTTAAAGCAAACACTGTGTATACTTTTCAGCTGGTTCTTGGGTTTTTGTGCTGATTTTTGGTTCAGGGCCTTTCTTTGTTGTATTGAGTGTTTCATTGGGCATTTAGACCAGTGATTTTTTCCTTGGTTTTCTGGTAGTTTTGGGTTGCTTTTGAGCTTGAGGTTTCCTGTTGTTTGTTTGGTGGTATGGTCTGTGCCCTTGAGGCTTTCCCCCATTTATGGGATTAATGAATTCCATTTTGTTTTTGCTTAAAAAAAAGAATTAGTTCCAAGATTAATGAGCGCCTAAATTTTGATTTGCTTATCAATAATGATATCACATTTGAAGTTACACGAGTTTCGTCACTAATTCTTGCTGTATCAGCACCTAAAATTATAGAATTTGTTCACTGTTGCTGTGCTGCTTTTATGTTTTTCTGTTTTTTCTCTTTCTTTCTCCATTTGTGACTCAGCAAAATATTCCTTGGCTTTTTATTTAATCTGTCCTTTCCAGTTTTGACTGTATGATTACAGATGGTGTTGATACTTGGCACAAAATTAGTATCAAATCATTAGAAAAAAGTCTTCTCCTTACATTGATGACATTATGGGGAGGTTTTAGGGGCAATTTTTTAATGATCTGGTAACATCTGAAAAGTGTTTGTAAGGTTAAGGCATAAATTCGGTTGGCTTGACAGCTTTTTTTGGTCTACTGTTATGTATACCATTGGAGATACTTCAACCACGTGGAGTGAGAACCCATGTGCTAGTGTCGAACTCTGTGCTTGGCCGCCACTTTGTTCTCAATGTTTTTGCAATTTTTTAATAAAATTTTAATTTATACTGTGGTCATATGTAGAGGTGATTCCTACTTCTGGTGTTGTGTTTTCAGGATACATGGGAGGAGGTGGATCCTGATGAACTTTCATATGAGGTACATCTAAATTATTTTAAACCACTGGAGCCTTAGATGGTTTGTTTAATTGAAAAATGCTTTCCTAAGTACCAAAAGTACAACTAAATTTGTACTGCATTTTGATTTTCATTGGATATTAGTGTTTTACATATCTCAACGTGTGTAAATGATCCAATAAGAAGTAATAGTGTCTCGTTGATTACATTTCTTTTCTTTTCTTTTTCAGTTAGGATAGCATTTTACTTGTTTAGTTAATTTAATGTGGGAGGATTCTGTCATTACAGGAGTTACTTGCACTGGGTGAAGTAGTTGGAACTGAGAGCAGAGGACTTTCTAAAGATACAATTGCTTCTTTGCCATCAATTAACTACAAAGCACCTTTTAATCAAGATGGAAGCACAGACCAGTAAGTATATGCTTTCTTACAAATTCTTGCCTCTGATGATGTTGGAAAGGATATGATGAAGGTTGGTTTCATGGGAATATTGCAGATGCGTCATATGTCGGTTGGACTACGAGGATGATGAGACCCTGACATTGCTATCATGCAAACATTCCTACCATCCTGAGTGCATAAATAACTGGCTTCAAATAAACAAGGTATAATTTATTTAATGGTACCAGTCAAATTTATTTTGAATCTTTGTAATCAGCTTTCGTCAGCATCTTATGATGATCAGCAGTCAAAGAAAGCATTTTCTGGTCAGCTGCTAATTTTCTTTTTAAGGTGGAACATAATGCTTTCTCTTCTGAAAAGACCCAAACAAAACATAATTTACTGGGAAACAAAAATGGGGTGGGCTCCTGCTTGCAAAAGGAGGCAAAGAGCCAAAGAATATATTAACTCTTTCTTTTAATTCCCTCTCCTATTTAGGATAATGATGCAAAGTACTTTTTCATATTTATAAGATTCAAACAGTTGCATGTCAAAAAATGGTCCAAACCAATATGGCTATTCTAGAATGATTTATTTTATTTTATTTTTAAGAAGAGAATGATTCTTAAACAATGGATTCATGGAAAAACAAGGGATTAGAGCAATGGACTATCAGATTATAGGACCTTCCTTGGTGGATTTTTTCCTTTTTCAGTCCTTTTATCTTATTTTGTCCGTAACTTTCAAGTTTTTGATATATTGTTTTAATGTCTAATATTTGGACTTCACTGTCTCAAAGGCATTCATAAGTTTTCCTTTTTTGGTTTATTTCCGCTGATACAAATCACGGTGGGATGTGGAATGAATTCCAAGGTTCCGCTTGTAGACATGAATAAAATTATTCTCTGTGGTTGCTATTGATCCACCAGGCTGTGAGGTCCAAGCTTTTAGGTTTCATTGCTTGAATGCCATGCACTTTTCACAAGTCATTACCATGTTTTTGGTAATATAATGTTACCTAGGATGGATGAGGTAATGAGGCTTGCAACAAATAGGAGTTTCGGAGGTCCCTATGGCTGAAAGTATCATTAAAGGCTTTTAAAGCACATTATTTCTTTTCTTTATTCATTTGGGCTTTGAAAAATATATTTGCATCAGAGTTTATGTGCTGCATTTTATGATTTTATCAGATGGCTTCAATTATATTCTTATTTTGCTTTTAAACTCAGGTCTGGTAGAGGGTTCATATGCTATAATACTTGTGTGTGTTTATGCAGGTCTGCCCTGTTTGTAGCGCTGAAGTTTCCACTTCCGAAAGCAGATAGTGATGATGATGGAGCGTCAATTTTCTGTTGTATCTCCTTGCATACCATCAAATGAGACTATAAAGGACACAAGTTTTATTTTGAATATATGATGTCCTCTTTCTTTAAAATGAGAAATGTAACATGCATATGTATCTGTTCTTTTTCTGAGAAGTTATTCTAGACTTGCACTCTTGTGCAGCATTCTCTTGATTGTTGTTATACTCTTATTTGTACATTGCCAGTACAAGGGTGGCTTACTGAAGTCAGAGGTGGGTGAATTAGTGAGCCAAGTGCGTCTCTCTAATTTATCCGACATTGATGAATTTGAATATGATTCCATTCCATGAATGTGATTAGTTTAGATTTTTTTTTTCCTTAACTTTTAGACTGTTAATCATGGTGCATTGGTTTTTAGATCCCCATTGTATGAGTAACTGTGCTATGCACCCCCACGCATACAAATACATTATTTTTTTTTTTTTTATCAAAGCGTTGGAAAGGGGAGGAATAAGAGAACAAGAAATTTTAGTTCAACAAGGACCCACAGATTCAACCCAATTAGATCTTAATCCAAGGAGCTTCTACTTAAAAAGGATTTTATCTTTAGGAAATGGGAACTAAGGATATAAGCTTGCAAGTAAGATCTGGGTGGCAATGTGGGACTAAAGTTAGGGAACACACATACCCTTACACTCACACACACGCTCGATTGTTTTTTCGTTTTTTTTTTTTATCAAAGCGTTGGGGAGGGGAAGGAATAAAAAACAAGGAAGCTCAGCCTAACAAGGACCTACAGACCCAACTCAGCGAGACCATGACCCATGGAGCTTCTACTTAAAAGAGATTCTATCTTTTAGGAGACGCGAACTAAGGATATAAGCGTAACTAGGTAATATTTGGGAGGCGATGTGAGGCTAAAGTTAGGGAACACACTCACACACACGCTCGATTTTTTTTTATTTTTATCAAAGCGTTGGGGGGGGGGGGGGGGGGGGGGGGAGGGAAAAAAGGAAGCCCAGTTAAAAAAAACACCACCACACCCACCCTAAGGGTATCTCACCCAAAAGGAACCCATTATTTTGGGAGCAGG
>JAJIYU010009941.1:0-16556 GCA_030144865.1 Tinospora cordifolia | reverse complement strand
CTTTCACACATCATTAAATCAATAACCATGCATAATTCTAGATATTCAAACAATGCAAACATCACATATTCAGCATTAAAATTCAAATAATACTAGAGAGTAGAGTAATCATTTCCACCTCAGTAGTATTTCTCTGAATCCTTGCAGTATTATCTCAACTTGTTTCGAGGCTTGGACCGACAGTCTTCAAGATCTACGTTTCGAAAATATGATTTAATCGATGTCCATGAACAATACCGTATGAATAGTATCGTATATATGAACAGTAAACTACGTATGTGTACTGAAATGAACAACAATATCTCACAACTTAAATAAAGACTAGAGCAGAGTTATTACACCTGCTTTGATCAGAAACACCCTCCAATTGTTTCAAAAGAGGCACCCAACAGTAGATCTTCACTACTGTTATGCAAAAATAGGGGTTTTCCCTTCCTACTACTATATTTGTTGTGTAAAACAGCTAAAGAACAAGAGAAGAGAAGAGAGTAAGCAAAGAAATTCTTTCTTTCTTGCTGGAATAGATTTTTAGAATGAGGGGGGGTTTATATAAATTTTTATGGCAGAAAAAGACGAAACTGTACAGTTGTAAATAGTTTGTTACTGTGGCTACAGTACCTGTTACTGTAGCTACAGTAACCAGCTGAAAGTTATTTTGTCTACCGACAAAATAATGACTGTATTTGTGTACAATAATCGTATATTTGAATAGTAACAGTAAATTTTTATTTTTTTTTCTTTTCAAATTTTGAGTATTACAATACTGAAATTTGTGGGTATTACAAAATATGACCGACATGAACAGTACGTGAACAGTGTATAAACAGTGCCACCGATTTGTTATTTGTCTTCACGTGAATAGTGTGTAATAGTAGCCGTAAATAGTGCCACCAATTTATTATTTGTCTTCACATGAACAGTGTATGATAGTAGTCATAAGCAGTGCCATCGTTTTGTATTTTGTCTTCACGTGAACAATGTGTAACAATAGTCATGAACAGTATAATGAACAATATGCAATTAAAAAAAAATCAAATTTTTGGGGCAATACATGTCATTTGGGTGCTCATTTAAGTGATATTTATGAGGTAATATTCAGTAATTTATATATATTTACTCTCAATATTTCGTAGATAAATTTATAATGTGCCATAAATGTCTATATGAGCATACCTCTTAATTTGCATAAATTTTATTAATTTCATTCTGTCATTTTCTACAATATTTTCTAGATATTTTAGTTTGTTCTATTTTATATAAGTTATTCTTATATTATTTTCATAATAGTACAAGCATTCAGTCTTAGGTGAAAAGGCCATTTTGTCCTCCAGGGTCAAAACTACTATTTTACCCTTTGTTGAAGATATATATTAAATAAAATGATGAATTATATTACTGGATCTACAGTAAATTTTGGAGAAACTAGTTATTATACTAAAAGTGAAACATGTGTTAGACGAAATTAGTTGTTCGTATTTAGCGAATATTTATTTATTTTAGTTATTTATATGACACTATAGATATAAAAATGATTTGAATGTAAGTATGTTATTTGTATGGATATATAATGCATTTAGTTTGAAATTCATGAAACTGTATTTACACGACAATGTATTTTAGATTTACAAGAGCAAATCTAAAATATGGTATTATTTCAATAGATTGAGCCATGAAAAATAATACTTCTTATGTAATTATCCATGTGAGAATGAGTCGTGAGAAGCATCAACTTTTCTCTATGTGATAATCCTTGAAATGATTGTAGAGTATATAGTAATTAGAGGTACAGTCTACTATTGTCAAGACCAGACAAGAAGTAAGACTACTGACTCTATTTCTGAAAGATGTGGATATACATATGTTTTATTAAATGTTGTATGATTGAAAATAGAATGATCACGATGTTAAATGCATATATGTATTGTTTAAATATGTATGGTGAATTTAAATATTTTATTTAATTTGATGGTGTCGATGATTATTTAAATGTATTTAAATGTCATAGATATAGAATATTTATTGAGCATGTTATAGCTCACTTATTTTCTTCAACATTTCACAAACAGATAGAAAATGAAAGTTGAAAGCAAAGGAAGAATAGAGTACTTTGTAATATCCTAAAATTTTTAAGTTAATAATTACCCAATATGACTATAATTAAGTATCCAGTAACCTTAGTTAAGAAAGGTTGACCATTATTAAAAACTGGACTACTCAGTTAGTATGATAAGGATATGATAAACTTCAAAAAATTAGTTCAAAGGCAAAACGATCAAATTAGACAACAAGCTCCGTGGCGAAATGCTCAGGACGTCGAGGAGACTTAAAGAAAAATTAAAAAATAATAAATAAATAAAGGTAAAAATAATAGTAGTAATAATAATAATAATAAATGATAAATAATATAAAAAACTAAAAATCAAATAATTAATTATTTTAATAGTATCATGAATAGTAAAATTAATTATTTTAATTAATTTGAAAGTATCATGAATAGTAAAGTTGATTATTTTAATTAATTAAAATAATTAACTAAATTCTATCTTTAACTACTATCATTGATTAAAGATGGTTTTAAAAGACATAAATAATATTCTCTAATTACCACCATTACCATCTTTAATTAATAGTGTCATTTCTAACTAAATAAAGATGACTTTAAAGTGCATTAATAATAATGTTTAACTACTACCACTATCATCTTTAATTAATTAAAAAAAATAATGTCATTTTTAATTAAAAATGACTTTAAAATACATGAATAATATTTCCCAATCACCATCACTATCATCTATAATTAATTAAAGAAGATAGTGTGATTTTTAATTAAATAAAGATGACCTTAAAGTATATGAATGATATGCTTCAAACCAACATCATTAATACCTACAATTGCTTGCAAACAAGTATGCACGATCTCCTTTGTCCCTCTATTATTCTAACCTAACCTTCATCATACCCTAAAACTAGCCTTAATAATCAAAGCTCAACTATAAATAAAGAACCTCTCTCCCCATTCTCTTCGCACCAAATTGAAGCATTAAAGTGTGCTTAAGAAGAAAAAAAATCAATGAGAGTTTGAAAGGAAGAGTAACTAAAGTTGAGGTATAGTTTTCTCTTTAGTCTCTTTAAAATTCTTTTTCTATTCTTTTTATTTCATACAAAGTTTTAGTTACATTATGGCCTAAAAGATCACACTAATTTGGGTAAGTTTTTGAAGATCACAGAATGCTCATAAAGGTCCAAACCCTTCACCATCAAATAGTGACTGGAATAAGCTTTTCAATGCCTTCAGAACCACAAAATTCTGACAACCGTAGCCTCTGAAACAAGGCTAGAATTATCGTCCAACATTAGTTATGAAACAATAACTTTTATGCCACTTTTGAAATGGTGTAGGCATGATACAAGGAAACTGCCACTACCATGTCGAACCTTATCAAGTGTACTACAGAATAGACTCAAAATGACCCCAATCGAACACCCGGAGTCCTCGAACCTTCCTTCCAAAAATTGTTGCACAAAAACAAGATAAATTCACAAACCAATGGGTTCGTGAGTGTTTTTGTTCAAGTATGAGCATGGCTGAGGAAAATGGTTATTGCCATACATTCTTCGTTTTGAGCACTACAAGATAGACCTAAGAATTGCAAAAAACAGAGTCCCAAAACTCAAGTTATGGCCTATTGAAGTTTGGTATGCAATAGATGTAATTCGTAAATTAGACCTTAAACAACCCACGACAAAGTTCATAAGCTATTTTAAATCAAAGAACACTTTAGAGGTCATTTTAAACTCAAATCCAAGTTTATGAGTTAAATTCAATGTTAACTAAGACTTGAGTGCTTTTGTAAGAATTTCGGAGGACCAACATCACCACAAGGATCAAGCAATATAAATAACGTGTAAATCGAGGTGAACATGATTTCTAGCTCACACATTTTTTAATCATATTTACTTGCATATTATACATAAAATGGCTTAGGTTGTAGTGGAATGTACCCTTTATTGATCGTATAATTAAATGCTTATATTTGCATTGATTATGTGAATAATGAAAATATGATTTGAATGTATGTTGTTTACTATAATCATATGTACGTGATCATGATAGATTTAGAACATATACATGATGTTGTTCATGCATGAAAATGATAGGCACATATATTTACAAGCTGAGTAGAGTCTATGAGAATATGTCATTCTAAAATTCAAGCATGGTAAATATATGATTAAATGAATACTCATATACATGAGGGTATGATGGATTTATTTTTAAGAGAATTATCATTTAATATACATGAATATATTAGTGACCAAATACAATATCACTCTTAATGAGATAATAATATACTTGGAGGAGTTGATTGGTCTAAGGACAATCAACGGTGATTCTAGCGTTAACGTCTCGATTAAGAGATGGGTGTGTGATCATACTTAAGAAACTTGAGCATGCATCGCATATCTTCCGAGTTTGCAGACTCCTAGACATACAGACGCATAGCCTGGACTCCAGTAACATTCATACGCGATTCATTTGGCTAGAGGTACAATAATCACCTTAGGGTCGGCCACCCTACCTCGATCGACTAAATATAATCTATTGCTTGCATCGCCTAATGTATGGAAGTGATTGATTATATGATGTGCTTGCTATGTTGTTAGATTGTCTATGAATTAGAATGATCCATTGGGCTTGTAGAGTTCATCCCTTCTATTTTTCAAATGCAGGAAACCAATATACCAATTGAGAGACATGAACCAAAACTTACCATCATTATTTCTTAATTTTTGTGCCTTGTGATGTTACTTTAAACACTAGTATGTACAAGAGTATGAATATAATGATTAAAGGCCATTTGATCAATGAAACTTGATGTAGGGTACCTTTGGCACACCATTACTACATTATGCTTCTATTATTAATGCTCATGATACTGTGAAAACTAGTTTTAAAAGTAATAAACTAGTAGGATAAAGAAACAACTCATATAATAATAACACCCTATAATATTGAAAAAAATGTTTTAACAGTTTTGAGACAAAGATTACAAGTTTAAGTTGATAGTGGGTCACTCTTGTTCAAAGTAAAGTTAAATATTAAATGGGAGGTATGTTATCCAACTTTAGGAAGATATGATTTTTTTAAGTAGACTCAGTCTGGCCACCCTGATTGGAGGTTGTCCCACTAACTTGAATAACTAGTCAAAGACGAGGAACAAGTTTTCAAATAAATCAACTATTTTCTAATATATCTACTCAAAAAGGTTTCCACTTTCACATGTATATATATGTACGAGGAAATGATTTTTAAATATTTTTTATACCAAAAAAGGGGGCATTACATATTCTTTAGTTACTATGTATACGTAGGCTTAATTATATTGTAAGCTCGTATTTTGTATAATTATATTTATCATTCTATATGTAATATCACTTAGAGGGATGTGAATTTGTTTACACTAGATAAAAATGTGAAAAATTGTGGATTATAAATTATGAATTATGGTTAATGGTAGAATGTTGAATATTATTTGATATAGACTTGTGGAATAATGAATTATTTATTAGGTGATCATGTTTTCTTTTGAGATAGGTCAAAATTTTAGGGGAGACTCTGTCAAATTTTATTTTACAAATATTATGGAATACAGGGTTAGAGGGGTTGACATAGTATTATACACGTAGATGTAGCATATATGATATTATGTGTCGGTCGTGATGTTACCATTACGAGGTGGGTTGCAACATTTTCTATGCCTTGAAAGTTTAAAATTTCTATCATTTAATATGTTTTATGATTCATTGAACTTTTTTTTATATATTTTTACTTTAAAAAAATTGCGAATCTTTCTGGGTGTTGCATGCGCTTATAAAAAGAACAAGGGAAAAAATGAAAAAAATCACAAACCCCAATTACAAAGAGATTCACTGCAAAAAGGAGTACATAGTTATGAACACAACATCCATACAAGACATAGGACTAAATGGACCACCGCAACTTAGAATATGATGTCACTACAACTTTTTCTTATCTCATACTACCAAAATCCTCCATCAACATTTTTTCTCAATCAATTTCGTCAAGTCATTAATCACCACTCAAGCTCTTTCAAGAATAGTCTTGGATTTGTCTCTATCGAGGAGGTAAAATACTGAGCAACATTATCGCAGTGGCATTACAAATGACCATCCTTGTTCTTCGATTCCTTGGTTCTTAGTTCTCAAACTCAAATAGAAAACTTAAGGCACAAAATTATTGATGAAAAACTAGGGTACGAAATTGAGTTTTGGATGTTAAGATTAACATGACAATTGATTTGAGGGCAAAATTAAGGGAAGAAGACGAGAAGAAGAAGGAGAAGAAAGGCAATAAGCTAAAAGTTAAGGGAAAGAATAGAAAGAAGATGAAGAGGACAAAGAAGATGATATATGAATGTACCGTTATAGTTTTTTCTATTTGCTAATGTGGTAATTCAATAAGTTGATTTGTCACGTTAGCAAAAAAAGAAAATGAATGCGTACTATCATGACATCATGTGTGCCATGTAGGAGAGAGTGTAGGTGTCATGGGTGTGACGTAAGTACCACGCATATATTTTCTTTGTGTTGGTAGTCTAAATTAGAGTTGTGTGACAGTGGGTGAAACATTTTTAAAAGTTTAGTATTTTTTTCATTATAAAATCACGTTTTATAACTAAAAGGGTTGTTTGGTACGTTGGATTAGGATATGATAGAATAAATCTTTATCTTAATCCAATGTTTGGAAGGACATAGGATAAGATAAAAAATAATCTGGGCCCACCATTTTATTCTATGATGATGAGATTGAGTTATCATACCAATTATTTTCACTTTTGTTTATTTTTTTTAATTTCTTATATGTAATCCTATCTCATTCCATCTCATCCCATCAAAATAATCTTATTCTATCATGCGCATCATACAAACCCAAAATGTTATAACTCATAAAATTTAGAGATTGCCAAATAAATTTACCTGTACAAGTTATTAATCAATTAGCCTCCATGTTGGATGATAAATTAAATTAAAAAAGATGCATGATTTAAGGTTGGAATGCCCAAGATTACAGAGCCTAAAGACCCCATTTGGTGGATTTAAGAGACCATGACACAAAGAGGTACATTATGATACCTATCCCATTTTAGGTGTGCAACACCAATAGCAAAAAGATGTGAGTAGAAATGGTATCAAACATTGTCTAAAAATTACAAGAAAAATCAAAAGAGTAGTTCTAGGAATGTAGAACAAAAGTGGAAATGGTATAAATTGGATGAACATTTTACCCGCGAAGAATTCGATAAAATCACTATATAGAGACAATTTTAAGTGAAAAATGAGGGTAATGAGCACAAATGACCCCTAGGCTTTTGTAACACCCCATTCACCCTCGTGGCCCACACCATTTGGTTTTTCAATTCCGGAGGTTGCATTTTATAATGTCCTTGAACCCAAATAATGAACACATTATCATCACGTGCAAAGAATAACATTAATCATCTTGGGCTGCCCGAGAGGTAAAACACATCACATTATACTTTCCATCTCTTTCAAATTTCGATCCTACTCTATGAGACATTCACTTATACGGATTTCATGAAAATATTTAAAAATTATTTAATAAAATAAATCAATATCATTAATCAACTTGAATATTGGTGGGATACAAAGACCTTTGAACTTATTCAATAATATAACTTTAAACTAGAAAAGAAACTAAGGACCTATATGCCCGTCTTATAAAATAAATTATGAGATAAAAATTGACAAAGTAAACATCCATGATCTTTGATCATCGGTTCCCTAAAATGTTAGAAAAGGAAGGTGAGTTAAAATTTCTAGTAGATCATCCTAATTATTTAAGTTATTATTTCGATAAAATAAAACAAATGTGACAAACACTTTCATGAATTATTGTAATACCCTAGAATTTTGTCCAATAATTAAAAATAATTAAAGTTTAGTGAAATCAATTAAGTGAATTAACTTTGAAGATTTTAAGAGATTTTTGGTATAAACTATGTAGGTAAAAATAAAAAAAAAAATGAAATTAGTTGAGAAAAAAATGATGAAAAGTTTATATTATACAATGATATATATATATATATAACATGGAAAATAAAAGAATATATGTATATGCTCACTTCCAGTATTTTACAACGTTACCTATACATATGTATATAGAAAAACATGTATGTATGTAACACGTAATAAGCCAGCAAGTAGTACAAATAAATGGCATAAATGTAATTAACCTGCTAAGGACATGGGCTGACTAGGATGAAAAATGGTCGAATTGCAATTTCCTTGCCAAGAACACTTAAAAAGGGCAAAACATGTAAATTTGGGTTGTAAATTGTGGCACGATAGTCTTGAATATTTGGAACATGGCAACCATTGTAAATAACCCAAATCGCAGGGCTTGTATTGTAGCAAGTCTCATGGGCAAATATAGCTTAATATAGCTTAATATATCCTAAATGAAATATAGGAAACTTTGATAAAATATATAATCAATAAATAATTAATAAATTTATTTAATACGTTAGAAAAAATTAGCAAGTTTCATTTAAGTTCAAAACACTATATAAATAAATAGAAAATAGAAGTATTAATAGAAGTGAGAAATTTATTAGCCAAATTATTGAATTATATTCTGATTTGCAAAGATTAGCAAGTTAATTTTCAATTCAATCGTGTATTAGAAATATATATATATATATATATATATATATATGTGTATGTATAACATAAATAATAAAGGAGAATAAGTCTTGATAATTGCACCGGGCAGCCATACATAGAAGGATTTGAGGCAAAGAAAGTCAAAATAGGTGGCTTGCATTATATATGTGTTGAGACCAAAATGGACATTTTCTCTGCCCATTAAGTGACACACGAGGAAGACAACAACATAAATAAATCCACATTAAAAAGTTGCCGCAAATCACGGTGATCCATGTGCGCCAACTTTAAAATTGGAAAGATCCCCATTACCAAAATGTGCACACAAGAAGGAATGGAAAGATACCAGTGTGAGCACCCTGAATAGTCCAACCCTTGCTTTGAAACTCTATATAAACCCTCTAAGTGCTCTTATTTTTCTTGTCCCAAAACAAGAGTTGACACTTCCCTTTTGCTTTCTCTAGCCTTTTTCTTGACAACCATTTCCCACTCCCTTCTGTTTTTGAGTGTTTTTAAGTGGGAAGTCAGTGATTTTGAGTGTCTTTGTTGGTGGTTGAGTGTGCTTGGAGTGCTAGAAGTTTAAAAGAAAGGAACCTCTACCGGATTTTCTACAAACTAGCAACTAAAGTGGATGAAATTTCTTGAACTTCTACTTTCCTAGTTTGGATTAATGGCATTCTCATGCTTGTTCTCATATCAATTTATTATGCATATTTAATTTCGGTCCATCATTCATGATTTAATTTTCAGGTTCACGTATGTGTTATGCTTATGCATCCATGAAACCATGCCATGACAAATTGTGCAATGTTTAGGCCTAGTTGATATATGATGCAGGTTTATGATGTTTTTATGCTTGAATGTTACATGTAAGCATACTGAATTTTATTTCTTTTGTTTGTAATTCATGTGTATGAGATTAAATAAAAGATTTTGAGACTAAGAACCACATATTGTCATAATAGCCCAAAGGGATGTTATGGGTGCTCTTTACATATATTGTGGGTATATGGTTTGTCATACTGTGTGTATAAGACGTTGCACAAAATACTTGGAATGTGGGCAAGAGTCCCTAATTCCAATAGAATGTGACAAGATGAATTGTCCTTCCATTTAAACAGGAGGTATTTTGGATAAGAATATCAATGGATTGGACTCCCTTTCAGTCTAACATACAATCATGACTAAGAAATTGTTTGAAACAATTAATGTATGCAAGTGTTTGAATTTGAATATGCTATTAGTTTGAATTAGTAATTTAGTTGTTTTAAGAATGATGTAATGGGCTATGCGCTCATCCTTCCTCTTTCATCTTTTCAAGAAATTGAACACATGATGAAGCATGCTTGAAATTTAGAATGCTTAGTTTTAGAAAGTTTTTATTTTCAATCTTGATGTAAGGACTTGTAGTCCAAATTTTGAATATTTACTCTTTCTTTAGTGTTTTCAATTCAAGTTATGTACTTGTTTCTATTTTATTCAAATCAATAAAGATTTGAAAAATTTTCTTTTATCTATTGTGCAAATTGTCTTAGTGTATGTTACTTAAATGAATAAGGCTTGGGATAATTAAGACAGAAAGACAAGTTGTATACTTGTAATGTAACACTGGCCTGACCCACCTTGTGGATAAATCCAATTGAAAGTCTCGAGGGTTAGGGTGTTAAAATTATGTAATTCGAAACAATTGGTTGTTTACAGTTGACATTAAGACCGAAAGGATTATACCTCGGTGTTTTAAGTCTGAAGAGAGAGGTTAACTATGGATGCTCAAACCTATCATTCGAGAAGTGGGGTTAAATTCGAATGCCCTATTTCATTATTTGAGAAGTGGGGTTAACTTCGAATGGTCAAATCCAAGTCAAAATACTAGGACGTCGGGTTTCGTTAGAACACTCAAGGTGAAGTACCCTCACTGTGCTAGTGCATGGTTATAATCTTTGTTTAATCTTTCATTAATAACAAACAATGACATGATAAATTCAAGATGAACAGTATATAGTATGTAATCATGGTAAACACTATAGGCATGTCATAACATAGATTATATCATCACATATCATGCATCATGAGTTATATAGCCCTAAGCATGCATGTTTTACATGGCATGTATGGTCGTAAAATATAGATATTCAAAGCATAATTGCACATACAAGCCTTATTTAAATAAAAAACAATAAATTAAAACCCAGAAATCATATCCACCTTATATGCTTAATCCTTTTGTGTTATTGTCCCGGGCCTCTTGGAGTCTTCAACCTTGAAAATTAAGGTTCAACATGTTATTCTTAGTGATTCATGTGTTTCTAATGTTTTTGAATCATGTTCTATTGGTTCCTTACCATATATGGTCCATAATATGCAAAAATATCACCCTAGATGAGCCTAAGTATAGTATTGCGTATGTGTACCATAGTGGGGACAAGGGTTACCTCGATAGTCAAAACATAGGGGTAAAAAATAGAAACTATAGGAGTATTACCGTGGTAGGCTACCATAGTAACTAGAAGATGTTTGCTGAATTTGGACACACAGCTGTGGTACGCTATCGTGGTAGTCAGAATGGAATTTCCCAGAAATAGGTGAAAACGATGACACTACTATGGTAACCATGATTAGTACCACAATAGGCTGCATGAAAAGCAAATTTATGGGTACGTTCTACACTTTTTGTGTTCTCCTATGAGCTTGGCACCCTACTACTTCGACTTCTAGACTAAGAAACTAGTATATGTGATTGAGATAAGATCATGATACCTTTGTTGAATTGCTGAATCCTCTACTTACTCAAAACACTCGCCCATCAATAAACTCTGTGCAAAACTATGATTTTTTTTGCCTTCCTACTACTCCAGTTGCTGTGTAGGACAACTAGGGGACAAAAGAGTGTCTAGAAGATAGCCAAGAGAACAAGAAGAGAATGATTCATACTTGTTTGAGTGATAAGAATGGTTGCTCAAGCTTGAGTTTATATAGAGTTCAATTGATAGGGTTTAGGAAGTTCTTAGGTTGTTTGCATTGTGGAACCTTTCTAATTCTCGATATTTCGTGTTTCACATGCACATATATTAGCAAGCTTCGAATTTAGAAGTTGTCTTTGTGTTTGAAGCTTCACACAATCGTTTTAGAAACTTTACATGTAATACCCCAAGAATTTTTAAAACTTTTTGAATAATAGTTAAAATAAATAAATATAAAATAAAATACTTGAAAAGTGTAAATTTTAATTCTCAGGGCTAAGAAAAACCAAAGACAAGTTCTTAGGACCCAAAAGGTGAAATTTTACCTTAAGGGATAAAATGATAATTTTATCACTCAGGGGTAAAATAATAATTTTATTACTCATGAGTAAAATGGTCATTTTACCTAAACACTAGCACATGTACACAAATAAAAGTGACATGCAAATAATTTACACAAAATAGAACATTACTAGAAGACCTAGAAATTTTCTTGAAAAATATTAAAATTTATTTAGTAAAATTTAATAAAATCAAGTATATATATACATAAAGTGTATTGTACATAAAATAAACATTAATTAATAAAATCTAATGAAATTGGCACATAAAGTAAATCCAGCAATCACAAATAAGATATGATTTAAATGAGTAAATAAAAGTGTCAAAGAATTAAATAAGTACTTAGAAAGAATTAATAGATAACATGAGGAAAGAAAAAAGGTATGATTAGTGGACCCAAAACACTGTATCGTTGAAAATTGACATGAGACAAGTATGTGGGGCAAAAATTGAATAAGAAAGCAGACTTAGAACATGGAAATGGGACCCTTAGACGTTCCATATGAGCCAAAAGAGAAGAAATTGGATAGAAATCAAATTCTAGTAGAGACTACAACAAAAAGAGTCCTAAATGCACTCAAATTCCCTTTTATCCTTCTTAAACCAACCCCAATACTTATCCAACACTAAAAGTGGCTTCTCCCATTTTTTCTCATCCCAAAAGTAGACATTCTTCTCTATTCTCTTAACCCTAGTCGACATCCCTAGTTAACACAAGAAGAACATCACAAGAAATTGAGATTTTAGGTTAAGAATTTCCTCAAATTGGTTCTACAAGGTAATATGCTACACCATCTCTTTTCTTCTTTCTTTCTCTATTCTTTTCCACTCCTTAGATGTTGATTTCTTTCTCCATCTTTTGTTCTAGTCATCCTCCAACTTCAGCCATAGAAAAAGATTATAAAAAAAGTGGAGATTACATGCATTGAATCATCAACAATCCATGCTATAAGGTATCAATCCACACCATGATTATTACACCTTCTTCTCTTTTGTTTTCTTCTTCTTTTCATCCTCTTAATTGGGTCATTATTTCCATCAAAGATTTTTGAGGTCTTTTCATACTTCCACTATCAAAACAGAAACGTAAATCAACCCAAAGAAGAGCCAAGGACTCTCTTTTGAAGTACACATCATCAACGAGACGTTCCGAAAAATGGTAGTAAGGTATAATGATTTTATTCCTTTCTAATGGTCACTTTTTGATTTCCAACAATTAATCTAATGATTTGGAGGGTTCTAAGTTTATGCAATCATGAAAGGTTGAAGGAAATAATATCTACATGGGGAAAGGGATCAAATATGCTTGCACATTCATAAAACTAGTGATTATGCATGATGCATGTAGAGATTAGTGATATATATATGGTAAAGTGATGTTAATAATGTGTTATTTGATGAAAAACCAACAAGTGAGGTTGCTGAAAAATCATGAATATAGATGTACAAAATTCTGATTTTAGGGCATGATGATAAAGCGTACAAACAAGTCATGTATGCATGATATAATTAGGATATAGGCATGTTTAAGTGAAAATTGAGTATAATTGCAAATTAGGTGAGGGTTCCATACATTTAGATGTCAAAAACTGGCAAATAGGTTGCTAAAAAATGGGGATTTAAGTTACATGTAATGCTAATATTGGAGTATTATAAAATAGCATACCCATATGACCCATATGCATGAGATAATTAGGATACATGCATGTTTAAGAGATGGTTAAGGATGATCACTAATACGGTATTGTTTGATGCATATATGAGTCAAAAACCAACAAGGTAGCTTGCTAAAAATTGATGGTTCAACATGCTTAAAAGGCTAGAAATGAGTGTAAGACTTTAATATACATCAAATCCGAAGAATATGCATATAAAACATGAAAACAATTATGATTTCATGCACATGATGCACGCTAGTCATGGCTAAATATTTAATAGCCTTCAGAGGGTTTTGAAAAGGTTTAAAAGTAATTAGATAGTGAGTGTTCATAGTTGAAAAAAAGGTAAGTCACGTTCAACTATCGAAAAAGGACAACAGTACACACTCAATGCACTAAAAAGATGAATAATGCACTATTTGTCACGTTTGATAAGAAATTAGTAAATTTATGATTTAAAAATATTATGTAATTTTTAAATACTAAAAATAATTACTTTAAATATTTTAGGTTGAGAAGTCACGACATTCGAGTTGAAAATGTGCGAAGAACAGGAGCTGAGGAAGTGCACTGACATGTGAAAATAATTACCGTGCTCTTTCATATTATTTTAGTTTTAAATATGGAATATGATTGTATGCTTATTTGATTGAATACCTAGGAGCATGCTAGGGTAGGATTATGTAATAGTTATGATTGATTGATTTCATGCATATATGATATGCCTAATGTGTTGGATAACATGTGTTATAATCATGTGCATACTAAATTCATGTCTTCACTATAGTTTTAAGTTATGTGTGGAATATATGAAACGTTAAGCATGCTAAACACTTGATCTTGTTAAACACTTTAAGATCACTGTAATCAAGAACCGAACCACTTACCAGCTCAGTGAATCACAATTGACCACTATGAGTGTTCTCAAATTATAAAATTGATAATATATTTGAAATGGAACACCGGGTAGGACCCTAATTCCCAAACATTGGATGATGGGCATGACCCTCCTTGTTATTAGAGCTGGGCACTCATTGTTTTGATAAGAACACTGAGGATGGTCCTTTCGGTCTGAATGTTAACTGAAAAATAATTGAATTGTTTGAAACGTCTAATGTTTGATAAGTGTTTGCAGATTCTGTGTTTTGACTTTAATAATGCTTGAGATGTATTGTGTATGATCCACTAGGCTCTTTGAGCTTACCCCACTTCTTATTTTTCAGGTAACCAGTAAGAGAAAGCTCGCGTTGACCAAATATTACAAAGTAGTTTAATAGTAGTGGACCTCACTGACGAGGTTATTTCTAAATTAAGAGTTGTTTCCTATTTTAGTACGATATGAGTCTAGATCATCGTTGACTATTTTATTAATTGAATTATTATTTGAAACTCAACCATGGGGCCATATATTAGTTTGGTTATTATTGGGTAAATTGAACAAATATGTCATCCCATGTTTTTAGTTATAAATCTATTCGCTATTCATTTATTTACCCATATGATTTTATGGGATGTGACCTGGTGGGACCACGAGATTTATTATTGATACGTGAAACAAGTAATATCCCAGTTCTCGATAATGTCATGTGACAAAAAAGAACATGTATGTGTATGTATCTCTCAGTATGAGATCAATGTAGTAATTGTGAATGTCTCGAGAACCGGATCGTTACATTACATAACGTTTTCGAACATGTTTTAGTCGGACTACAATAGTAGAGAGTTGCATTACCATGGTGACCAATCTCTGTGTTTCTAATTCAATTTTTTGGGCATACGACACACTATCGCAATAGGGGTTACATTACCGTAGTAACTAGTGGATAATTTTGTGTACTATTTTTTGTTTCGTTCTGGTTTGCCAACCATTTGGTATATCGAATTGTACGTCTTTTTGCACCATAATTTTCATGAATTGTCAAATAACATTTTATTTAAACAATTATATCTAATTTTTATTTATCAAATTTTTGTGCAAATTTCAGGGTATCACAACTTTGACTGGAACCAACTAAGTTATGTTGACTTTAGGACCCAAATTAACATGTAGGTAACCTAATAACCCACTGTTGACTTGCTCAATCGACTGTTGTAGTAGGTTCGAAAGACTAACGAGCCAATACTATGCATTGTATTGAATAATTATTAGTGTGTATCATGCACATGTTGAAGGGTATTTGGCAACCAGGCACAACAAGAAAAGTTGGAAAGCAAGTTGGCTATGAGTAGTAATTTTAATTTATTTACTTATGCATTTAATTTTGTATAATGATATGTCCCTTATTATCTTGCATGTGTTGATTGATTTCATATTATTTTGTGTTAGCATAAACTATTTTTAAATACATGGGAAATGTATTAAGTACAAAAGGAAGATTTTGAGCATAACTAGTATATTTGTGTTTGATATGATTCTAGGAAGAGTCCAACTAATATATCTATATTTGATATAATTCTAGGAAGAGTCCCAAAGACTAAATTATTTGAGTGGAGCTTTAGTCTAATAGGATTTGGATGGGATTGATTGGAGGTCATTGTTTGTTGATTGTGCTATTTGATTCTTTCAAGGGTTAGGGTATGTGTAACACTCCATAATTTAATTAGACACGTAAAGTAATTTAAATGATAGTAAATATGTATAAATACACGTATTGTACGGATTACGCGTGTACATACGTGTTAATTATGCAATTGTATTACAAATACACATTAAGCATATAAATTAATTAAATTAAATAAATGTATAGGAATTAATTAAATTAAATTAAATATATGGTGAGAATGGGTTATTACCATATTTATTTATATCTATATATAAATATAGGTATAAAGAATCCATTAATAACCATTAATGGACCTTCATGTAGCAAATAACCCATTTAAAGAAATT
>JAJIYU010009940.1:0-16534 GCA_030144865.1 Tinospora cordifolia | reverse complement strand
TTTTTTTTTTTCTTCTTTTATTACCTGGGTTGTTAAGTGTTTTGATGTTCTTAAAATTTTCGAATGTTTTAAATTTCTACTTCAAAGCAGGGATACAGCAAGTAGTGGTTCATGAACACCACTTGAACAAGACGTTGCTGGTGGCACTCATCGTTGTTTCTTGTGCTTTCTGCACCATCTTGTTGTCTCTGTTCTGTTTTTGCATTTACCAGCAGAAGAACTCCAACACATCTGATCCAAAGTGTGTGAAGGGCTCAGGTATATTCTTCCTTTTGAAAGTTTTCGTCTTGCTTATGATTTTCTGTCTCATCGGCACTTTATTTTTTTCCTCAAGGTGGCGTTTGGTATGGGGTAATATTGGACATAGGAATGAAAATCTTGAATTTACTAAAATTTTAAGATTTCCATTCCTATGCCTAATATTACCGCATACCAAACGGCCGCTAAATGTTGATGACATTTAGTACTTCTTTCATGGTTCATTTATATGCCTATGAGTTGATTTTATGTGTAACTTTTGCCTGCATTTGAACAACACCAAGATGCTGGTAGAGGGCTGTCCTTAGCTCCAATTGTGGGCAAGTTTAATTCCATGAAGATGGTTGCTAAGAAGGGATCTGCATCTGTGATTGAGTACACTCTGCTGGAAGCAGCAACCAATAATTTCAGTGACAATAACATTTTGGGAGAGGGAGGATTTGGGTGTGTTTACAAAGCTCGGTTTGACCGTGATTTCATTGCTGCTGTCAAGAAGTTGGATGGTGGAGGGCCAGATGCAGAAAGAGAATTCGCGGTATTGTTCCTATGAATCTTTGAGAAAAGATTTTCTTATCTCTACTTAGTTTCTTTTGCAGTGTACATATCCAATTTGAATCCTCATTGATGCTGGTTTTGATTTTGACCTGGGATTGCAGAATGAGGTGGATTTATTGAGTAAAATCCAGCATCCAAATATAATCTCTCTTTGGGGTTATTGCATTCATGGAGAGACAAGATTTATTGTCTATGAACTGATGCAGAATGGATCTCTAGAAACCCAATTGCATGGTATGCTTTTTCTCTCATCACCCGTTTAGAGTTAGTTTTTGAGAAAAAAAAAAAACAATTTACAAACCAGTGTTGTCAATGCAAGAAGATAGACCTAGACAGTAAGCTTCTATAAGGCGAGGTGGAGCCTAAACTAGTCTAAGCCAGATTATAAAATAATTATTTGGAGGCGTCTGAAAAATATGTATTTATTTATTAGTCCCTCACTCCATCTATGTATAGGTGAGGCCTAGACGAAGTTTAGACAGGTCTTCACCAGACCATAAAATAATTATTTAGAGGTTTTTGAATAATTTGTATTTATTCAATAGTTTCTTACTCCATATGTATATGTGTGCGTATAAAATAAATAATATATAATTTAATTCTCCTTAATTCAGGGTTTAAAATTATTTTTTTCAAGTCCTATAAAAAGAATATTTACAAACACCCATGGATAACACCTTGGTCACTGCCTAAGCGCTTATGGGTTTGGGTGTCTAGGGCGATGAGGTGACAACACTGTTACAAACCAAGAGCTTATTTTTTTTCATTGTTTTTATATTGATGTTTTAGGACCTTCTCAAGGATCAAACTTGACATGGCACATCCGTCTAAAGATTGCACTTGATGTAGCAAGGTGAACATATGGCTCATAATCTTTCCAATTTATGAATTTTGTTTAGCTTCTAAATTGTTACTTACACTCATTTATGGAATGTTTGCTAGAGGATTAGAATATCTTCATGAGAATAGCAATCCTCCAGTGATCCATAGAGATCTAAAATCATCCAATATTCTTCTTGATTCTAACTTCAATGCCAAGGTGAAATTAGCCATCTGATCAATTGAATTTCCTTGTAAAGTTTACTTCGATTTGTTTCTAAATTATTATTTTTTCACTAATTTCTTCCTGATTGCTGGTATTTGGATACAGCTTTCAGATTTTGGTCTCGCCGTAATGGCTGGGAACCAAAACAAGAACAACATCAAGCTTTCAGGCACCTTGGGTTATGTAGCTCCAGAATATCTTTTAGATGGTACTCCATTTTGTTTGTGCTATTATATGCAAATAGTTTTGGCTAACCTAATGTGTAGTTTCTTTCTTAATTTAATATTGAACTAATATATCTACTGTTACCTGATAACCACAGTTGCAAATGGGCCATTATTAAACTTTATTTTATTTTTTTAGCTTATAGTTCATATTTGATACCATGAGCTGCAAAAAAGAAACTTGAATTGGAAAATTTGAATTGCAGGTAAATTGACTGAGAAAAGTGATGTGTATGCTTTTGGAGTTGTTCTCTTGGAGCTTCTAATGGGAAGAAAGCCTGTAGAGAAGATGACTCCTTCTCAGTGCCAATCTATTGTCACTTGGGTATGCATTTCCATTATGGGCAGCCTATTTATTTCTTACTTTTTCTTGTGCACCTTACACCTCTATTTCACTTGAGGGAAGGAAAAAAAAAATGTCTTGTCTACCTAAAAACATGTTTTTTTTTAATAATTATTATCATTACCCTTTATATATATTTTTTAAAGAGACTTCAAGTAGAATTAACAAACACCATCTAAAGATTTCCAGTTGACCCTTTATTATTCTAACCGATTTCTATTCATGAATCATTTTGAGAAAATGACTTATGAATGCTTCATTTTGCCATGTAAATTTGACAGGCCATGCCTCAACTCACGGATAGATCAAAGCTTCCAAACATTGTAGATCCTGTGATCAGAAACACAATGGATCTTAAACACTTATACCAAGTCTGTTTTCTTGGACCCTTCAGGTTTTAATTTGATATTCTTCTGCTAGGTGGTATTTCTATAAAGAAACTCTTGAAATTACTATGCAGGTTGCTGCTGTAGCTGTTCTTTGTGTGCAACCAGAACCAAGTTACAGACCATTAATCACAGATGTCTTGCATTCCCTTTTCCCTCTTGTTCCTGTTGAGCTTGGAGGAACACTAAGACTTCCTGAGAATGTTTCTGTTGCCAAGTCCTAAATTCCTAATCTCCATGACTGCCCAGGCTGATTCTTTGAACATTGTACAAAATCAGCAGCTCTTGACTTAGGCCTGCCGATATTCGGAATTGCAGGTCAGAAGTTGAATCTCTCCAATGCTTTTTCATTTTCCACGTGCTCTGGTTATTTCTTCAAAGGGTGTTTGCTTTTGGAGACGAAGGATGGTTAGATATGGTTACAGGGGAAAATCTTGTTCCCTTCCTCTTGTGGATGTAAATAGAAGCAAATTGAGCACGAGTTTTTTTTTCTTTTTTTTTTTTTTTTTTTTTTTCTCTTTTGGCACGTCCTAAAGTTATAGAGATTATTTAGACAGTTTGAAATATGAACTCCAATTTTACTGCAGCTTAGTAGACCTGGGTAGAGAATTCTTAGGTACTTGCATTTTGAGTCATCAATATGTTACCACTCAAAGTGTTTAGATACAGCTAATTTTAGAAGTAACTTATTTGAATGTCTCATTCCAAGTTGTTATGCAACTAAGTAAGCTTCTATTCTACGTTACTGTTTCTTTGGAAGCCTGATTTTTAGTTTCATGCTTATGTTTTATCAGTAAGCACAGAAAAGCATGTAGATGAGTAATTTTATATTGCTAATAAGTCAGTTTATATTCATTAAGATCCTAATCTTGAGCTTGATTCTTTTGCAAAATAATCCCCAAAACAGATTTCTTTCCATCAAAACTAGTGAGTATTGGATTACACTCAAACCGTTCAAAAGACAGCGAAAATTTGGATAGAAGTTAATTTTATGTATACTACATTCACAACTGTATGGATAATTTTTTTTTTCTTGATCTTTAACCACCTGGTATCCCTACTAACCTTAATGCAGGTGCAGACTAGTTTGGATTTCAGTTATTGCAGTTGTACAATATATTGGGTGATCTTCTCCAATTAAGCTGAAAATTAGAGGTTAAAAACCCTTTCGAAGGAACATTATTCATCCATCGCTTTCTTTGTTCATTTTTTTTAGGAAAATTTTAAACGATATAAACCTTGGAAGTTCACGCTGAAATGTTTATGAAACTTCACCATGAGACAAAAAGTAAAAACAATGAAAAACCTTGTAAAAATCACTGGTTACTGGCATACTTTAATGGCAAAAGATTCAACTTACTATTAAAGCTCAAATCAAAAGAGCACGCTTTTGAAAGGACCCTTTGAGAGGAATAAAAAATCAACTGATATTCAGTGAAAGTCCTGCCTTCCAGTCTAATTTGGCAGATCATATGTACAGCACAAATGCCGCTGTTTTGCTTTACTATTGTTATCATCACCTAGCCTCTTCTCATAGCCAACGCTTTCATTGTTATTATCATCTACATCAAAGACAACTACAAATACTTAGCTTCTTCCCTAATCAAGTTTCAGCCTTAGAAAGAGACGGTAACAGTCTAGTGAGCATGGTATTCGGAAGATGGCTCTGTACTCATAGCACAAGGAGCATGCTTGTCAAGATTGTTCATCCTGGAGGGCATGTCGAGCTCCATGACCAGCCATTACTTGCTGCAGAAATCATGCTCCGAAACCCAAGATGTTGTGTTGCCTATCCTAATGTTTTCCATCAACCATGGGCGATAGTTGCACCTAATGTCATGCTCATGCAAGGCCAGAAGTTCTATGTAGTGCCCATCAGCACCATTAGAAAACTTCAAAGGCTCTCATCATTGAACCAGTCCTCTTCTCCATCACAGCGGATCCCCTCCTCTTCCCCTCCCTCACCCTTGTCTTCTCCTTCTCCCTTGCCCTCACCCTCACCCTCACCCTCCCCCTTGATATGTCACAATGGCGAAGAAGATCAGGAATTAATCATCTCTTCTTGTTGGTTTTGTTTCACAACTCAGAGTACTTCGAAGCAGCAGCTGCTGCCATACACTTGTTCAGAACATTCTGATGGTGATGAAACTTCTATGGGCAAGGAAAGAAGTCCAAGTGAGACAAGGTCTAATACAGAGGAGATAGAGAAAGAAGAAGGGTGTGTTTCAGATGATGATAAATCTATTAGAACAGTAGGTTCGTCCCAAAGGAAGGATTTGGTTAGGAAAAGAACCAAGAACTTGGAATGGAAGGGAATAAGAATGCCCCACAAAAAGAAGATATATTTGCTTAACTGGCAACCAAGGCTGGAAAGCATCACAGAAGAGTAGATTGATCAGTATGATATGGTTAAACTCTAATTGTTGTTATAGCATTTGATATCACTCCAACAGAAGAGGAAAATGTTCTAGAAGTGTGAATTTTGGACGCCAATTCAATGAGTGGATTTCCCTATTTATCCCAACTCACCCTTTTGCCCAGCAGTGGCCTGTCAAGTTAATATGGTTAATTCATGCAGTTTAGAAAAACCCAGAAGGGTAATTGGCTGCTATTATGCTTGTAAGTTTGAGGTGGAGTTTCTTGTTCTTTTTTGTTTCTTATGTTTTTCTTTTTTTTTTCCTCTAAAAATAATTAGGAATCTGTTAAATCAATGGTTTTAACTTTTACTTTCCTTGTTTGAGAATGCTTTCTTGATTAGTTTACTTATGATAAAGATGTTCCTATATATATATACATATATATATATGATCATTTTTTTAGATATTATCTAGATTATTTTAAAAAAGTTGGTTATCTGGAGTAGATTCTTATGTAATTGGGCGTGATGATGGACAAAGAAAAGAAAAAAAAAACATTAAATTGACTGCAATACTCAATTTAGCAAATGATTGTGTAATGCTTATATCCCAAGGTGTCTATCCACGTATTGAATGATTGTGAATGCTGTAATTGTCACAACTCATTTAACATCTGAAAAAAATGATCACTAATATATTATGAAATGTTAAATTGACTGCAAATTCCACAGAAAATGGTGGAAAGATAACTTGAATTATGGAAAAAGAAAAAGGCAAAACACCTGGTACACCTGATTCATTCTTCTCCAGCAACGGTTATCCTTTTTTGCAACAGCTACAATTAATTTAATATTTTCTTCATTGCTTTATTTATTGTACTTATTATTTTATTATTATTTTAATCTTTTTCTTCTCTCCTTCGTGCTGCATTAAATAGTGTTATACTTGAGTTTGAGTATGCAGAGGAGATCTTCTTCTCCCATCTCTTCTTTCTTTCTTTTGAGATATATATATACACGCATATATGCATATACTTCTACAAGTGCTTGAATCAGCAATCAAGTTCTGAAAAATAAGAGGTTAAAAGTTCTGCCAACTGCTGTTGATAATCACTATCATCGTCGCCAATAAACATCTACAACCATTTAAATCCATAAACAGCTCTTCAATAGAAGGGCCACGCTCACAAGCATTTTGTAAAAATTAGACACAACGTTCTCAAAACTCAGCCTCAGGGTGTTATTTTCCAATAGGTAAATTGCATTTCTACACTTCAAAAAAAAAAAAAAGGGTGATACTTGATAGATAATCAAAGGCTTATTAAAACCTCAAACTTGAGGATACTCTGAACGCATCTAGATGATAAGCCTAAAGCCTAGGTAAAAAGACCGCTAGAAAGACTTGCCTCCTTCTCTACTGACAGAAAGCTGAATCACCAAAACTTGGATAATGGGTTTGTTGATAAAGATGAAAACCGATGGAAGTAGAACCACTAGTTATGAATTAACTGCCAGGATTCAGTATCATTCAACTGACGTTGTGAAAAGAATCAATAATGGCATCTGCAAGATATTCACATTTGGCCAATGAGAGTCCAGCCAATGATATCCGCCCATCCTTGGTCATATACACATGCCATTTATCTGTCATGTTGTCACTCTGACCAAACAAGAAAATAGAAAGAGTGAAAACGTAATATTATAAATTCTGATAGATCAACAACAAAGGATATGGAGAAAGCCAGGAAATTTGAAGTTCCTTCAGTCAGAGTTGTAAATTCTGACCAAGTAAATATTTGAGATGTTAATGATTAATAATCTATAAAATTTCAAGTAACAATAATGATCTAATGGCAGTATGGATGTTTGGATAAATAAAAAGTTCATAAATTTGGAGAGACTATTGAGGGTGGCAGAGATTTTACCTGTGCTTTGTTCAGGCCTGTAAAAGAGAACATGCCAATCTGCTTAAGGATGAAAGACCAATCCTTTCCACTTTTGTCCTTTGCGGAGAGGCAGTCAAAAAGTTTTTGCCTCACATTCTTTATCCTTCCAGCCATCAGTTCCATCTCTTCTTTCCATTCACCAAATAGTGCTGGGTCTCCAACAATATTAGCAACAACTCTAGCCCCGTGAACAGGGGGATTTGAGTACATTGGTCGAGCAATCTTTTTAAGCTGGCTCTTCACCCTATGCAAGGCGAGATAAATAAGCATCTGTGTTTCAGTGTTAAACTTGCAAACTAAGATGTGTGTGTATATATATATATATATATCTCCTGAGGACGAGTTTAGGTAGAAGCACCTTACTGCTGCATCTGATGATGAGCTGACTACATTGAGAGCTCCAATTCTTTCTGCGTACAGCCCCAAATTTTTACTATAAGATTGAGCAACCAGAAGTTCCACACCACGTGCAGCAAATAGCCTCACTGAGAAAGCATCCTCATCAAGGCTTCCACTAGCAAACCCCTGCAAGGCTTTTCAGATTAAAGGGATACATCTAAAGCAAGAATTTTATGCGCAATAGAAACACCCTTACTTGGTAGGCGACATCAAAGAAAGGTATGTGGTTCTTTTCTTGAATGACATCAGCAATTTTCTCCCACTGCTCAGGAGTTGGGTCAATGCCAGTTGGGTTGTGTGCACATCCATGAAGCAACACGAAGGATCCATCTGGTGCTTCCTACAAATGAAAATAAGAAAGGAAAAGAAAGAGATTCATTGATTGAACAATCCATGTGATGGTGCTACAATTGCACTAGCGAATGTAAGAAACGTAGATATTAACATATGATATCTACAGCCTATTGCCAACTTCTATCCAGGCAAATTTGGATATATAGAAATGATAGATCCTTTCTATTCATGAACTAACTTTCGAATATGAAGACTAAGACAGATGTAGGAATATCATCTCAAATACTGAAATGATGTAGGATCAATGCATCCAATATTAAAATTGAAAATTGAAGTAATGCAATAAAACTTTCTTCATTGAACATTAGATTAGACTAAATATGGAAAAGTACGAAGATTGATCTAGAAAAACTTAGAAACAGAACACTTAAAATTTCCTATTTCTATAGATTCACGCTATAGAAAAGTCAAGTCATTAGTCAAACAAAATGATAAAAGAAATCACAATTTTGATATATGTAAAGCTGTGCTGTGCAAAGCTTTGATAGAAAACATGCTATAAAATAAAACAGCCAAATCTGCAGTCCTCAGATGATTGCAGAAGTGGTGTCTGAGCAAATAAAATTATCCCTTCTGGTCATAATTCATTGCAATTGTCCTAAAAGACAAAAGTCTTCATTACTGCAATAGTAAAAACTTCCTTAAGTTGAAAAAATTCTGAGAAGCACACTCAATAAGCACCTGCTATATATAAACATTAAATCACAACCAAAAATTTGTTAAAGTCAGGAGCTTATTATTTATTAAAAAATTTTCTCCCTTAACTTATTTAAGAATTTTTTTTTCTAAATTAGTGAGTTGATACCCACATATTGATAAAGAAATTTACTCATTTTAACAAGAAGCTTGTACTAGATAATATTTTATGTCATTGTGCCTGTTTTAACTTTTCAGGAGTTGAGATAAATGAAAAGCTGCCAAACACAAAGACGTAGAGGACACCAAAAATTAAAAGACTAGTAAGACAAAGATGCTATGAAAACGATGAAAGAATTCATAAAAGAACACAATGGAAGAACATCTCCTCCACTGTTTTTGCAATCAGGTAAAATACAGCGATTTAAAACCCAATGTGTAGTTTGGTTAAGCTTTATGCCGTAGTTTAATGGGGTTTTTATGCTAACAAAGTGATATAGAAGCCAAGAAAGGGAGAAAAACAGAAAGAGAAGGAAAACTGCAAATATAACTCAATAGTAAACTGTCATGTGCCACTAGCATAAAAATAATGTTACAAATGCAGTGATCTGGAAGAGAGAGTGAGCAAGTATGGTTCTCAGCATTTTTTCAAAAAGTTCATTTTAATATCTAACCAATTTGCCAGAAAGACTTCTCCCTACAAAAATTCATCGTGATAAATCAAGGAATAAAACTAACCAAATAGGGAATTTATTTGACTCCATGGCTGCTAGATGAAATGAAGATACAACGATGCTCAACTTACCTTTATGTCAGAAATCATCCCATCAAAATCCAGACCAACTGTTCTAGGGTCATAGTAGCGATACTCAGACCACGGAACTCTGGCATCATTGAATATGTTTTTGTGGTTACCTGAGGCAAAGATATATTAATACAAGCAATCAGTAAATTGGAGATGAATGAAACCCAAACAAGCTCAAGACAATACTTATGCACACCCCATGATGGAGATGATATGAGAACTTTGGCACCCGGAAAATATCTTTCAATAAATGCTGCTGCCAGACGAAGAGAGCCAGTTCCTGAAAGACCTTGAATAGTTGCAATCTGAAAAAAAGGAACTCAAAACTCAAAAGAAATCTATGCACAACTAGTAAAAATGAAACCCATGCGTTCCCTGCTATATATATATAGGGAGAGAGAGAGAGAGAGAGAGAGAGAGAGGCAAGAAAGAAATTTTCCTTCATACTTTTCCTTGTTGGATAAGGGTATTGTCAGCTCCAAATAACAATTCAGCGGTAACTTTATTAAAGGCAGCAAGACCTTCAATTGGCAGATACTGCAAGATTAATTAAGCTTTGAAAGGTCAAAAATAAAGAAAAAAGTACAAGAAAATAAAACACAATGGAATCCAATTAAATAATGTTTTAAGGGTACCTCCTTATTTTCTCCCCTTTCCAGCATAAGTGTCTCTGCCTGGAGAAGACAGTGTGATATGTTGGTGATCTCAATTAGTTGGTAAAGAAAAGCAGTGTTCATCTTAAAGTGAGCATAAAACACAAAGTGTGTTTACCAATGTGTCAGGAAACCTGAGTTGAGACCCTAAAAAATCTAGTAATAGGTATTGCAAATATTAGCACATGTGATTTATTTACTAACCTTCTTGACAACATTGAGCACATAAGGTTGCAGTTCCTCTGTCCGATAAGCTCCAACTCCAAGGTTGAGCTTCATACTGTTTGTGTCTGCTTTGAATGCTTCAGAAACCCCAAGAATTGGGTCTGGTGGGGCCATGGGTACACCTTCAAAGCGAGATACATTAACTGCAACTGCCATAGTTATTCGACTAGAGAACTGCAGAAAGATTGTTTTATGTGAATACATATGATATTTCTATCTGATAAGAATCTTATAGACACTCCACAAGTAATATGATGTAATATCTAACCAACAATCTAATAATTTAACAGAGAACCATAAGGCCAACATGTTAGATTGGGGACCATAATAGAAGTGGTTTAAGAAATCATTCTCTAAAATATCTACCTCTGAAATGGAGCAGTAACTCACTTAACTGTTACCCTGTCATTTAATGGGAACTTGTATCAGCTTTTCACCAACTAATAGTATCATCTTATTCAAAACCCACGATTATACTTTCTCATCATTTGAGGTCCTCAAGAGCCTCTATAATGGATAGAAAGAGTCCTAGATAGTTATAGATCGTAAAATTGTTATTTTGAGCACTGTGGGACTATCATAATTGACTTCATCAGTCTCCATGTTTTCAAGGGCACACTTCCAGCTGAAGATTGGACTGTTAATGTGCCTAAGAATGAAATTAGATTCATTGCCCAACATATGATTGTGAAAAGAAGAAGAAATCAGCTAAAAGAAAAATCCCAGCTGCTACCCTGCTATATGCAGTAGCCCTTCTCACCTGGTATTTTCAGGTACCTCAGAAGGGAAAGTTCCTGATCCATTCACAAAATACTCTACTGGTAATGAAACTATTGACCATATAACTTGAGGTAGTGATTTGACCTGTGTAATCAATTTCCCTATACATACATATTGCTTGGAGAAATACAAAAGGATTGTTCACATAAGTGATGAAAGAAACAACGGTAGGAAAAGAATATCTGATTACAGTACAAGCGCCAGACTTAACAACAGCACACTCTTTTCTTGTTTCTGAAATTCAGTCAGAAACATTAAAAAAAAAACAATTTGTTTTTCTTTCAACTTGCAGAACGGAAAAACAAAAAAAATAAAAATAAAAATAAAAGCAGCGAAGGATCATGGCGGTTGTACCGTTACTTTGAGTAATGAACCGGTTCTTTCCTTGCGAACCACATCCGATCCAACAAACCTCCTTCTCGGTAAACACGCCTGCTCAATCAAAAACCGCAATCGGAATTCTAATTGAGGTTAATCGTTCTAATCAAAATACAAAAACCTGAACAAATAAAAAAGAATTAATCGAAGAAGAAGCCATACCTTCGCTCCACATCTCGTACGATCAGATGCGGAAACAGAGCAAGCAAGAGGAATTATCGCCGAAGCCATCAAACAAGACTCGAAAATTTAACGCTAGATCGCTGTTGATCTTAATCAAATATGGCCTCAGCTCCAACTAATCCAGCAAGAGCTTTAAACGACTGCAGGACGAACAACGAGTATCGTGAGCTCAAGCGTTTAACGATAAAATCGATGCTCCGTCCGCTTCGATCGCGTCCTATAATTTTAATGAGGGGGGTATTACAGGAATTACATTGAGGTTAATTTTCGGTGTATAGTTGAGTAGTACCGCGTCGGTGTCCGCTTACTCCGCTATTAATGACCAAGGGCCCACAAAGTTCTCCAAATCACCTGCCCCAACTATTCCACACTTCCCTGTACCTCCTTAAACTAAAGGACACGTGTCCTAGCGCCAACGATCAAAAGATGCCCTCATTTCCCGCCTAGTCTTCCCGCCAAAACCCGAGTAAAGAACACGACAGCCTCAGCTCCTTCTTCTCTGTAATCTCTCTGATTTCAGAAATTCTCGATTCGAAGATCTCAAGGAAAAGATGTCTGGTTGGGACGAAGGAGCGGTATTCTACAGCGACCAAGCTCAGTTCCCTCGCGGCGGAGTTGGCGCCGGCGATGCAGATCAGGCTCAGGCAACGCGCCATTCCGTTCTCCGGAAGTTCAAGGAGTTCATCCGTAGCTTCGGAGCTGAGCAGAATTTCTTCCGTTATAGAGAAAGCCTCGTGCACAATCCCAATTTCCTCCTCGTCGATATGGACGATCTCGATTCAGATCTACTGTCGTTGCTCCGATCTTCTCCCGCCGATTACTTGCCTCTGGTAACTTTTGTATATAGTTTCAAGAAGATTCGATGTTTTAATTAATGATGCTCATGACCCTGCTAGTGTTATTGGCGGATTCGCGGATTGATTATATTTGTGGACTGATTTTTTTTTTTTTTTTTTTGTGTTGTTTTTAAGTTTGAGACTGCTGCGGCGGAAGTTCTTGCGAGTTTGAAGTCCAAAGTGGATGTTGGTGCGAGCGAGAAGGAGGAACCAGTTGTTGGGGAAGTGCAGATCTTATTGACTTCCAAGGAGGATCCAATCTCCATGAGGTTACTTGGGGTGAGTGCATTTGAAACTGTTAGGGTTTATGTGGCGGCTTTTCTGTTTGATTCTATTTCTGATTTGTGGTGGCTTTTCCTTGTTGACCAGGCTGAGTACATTTCAAAGCTGGTTAAGATTTCTGGGATAACAATTGCTGCATCTAGGACGAAAGCAAAGGCAACTTATGTGACGCTTATATGTAAGAATTGTAAAAATATCAAGATAGTTCCCTGTCGTCCAGGGCTTGGTGGTGCTATTGTTCCTCGATCGTGTGATTATGTTCCTCAGGTTTAATCTTGTTGAATTGTCTTCTTTCCCGAATGCTTGTGTTTGGTATCCATTTTGAATTGTTTGAATTTTGAATAGACTACTGGAGAAGAACCCTGCCCAATTGATCCTTGGATCGTTGTTCCTGACAAAAGCAAGTATGTAGATCAACAAACACTCAAATTGCAAGAGAATCCAGAGGTAAACATGTAACCATTTAATTAGTTAATAAGAGTGTATTAAGTTGGCATTGATCTAATTGCTGTCTCATTTGTATTAAAATTGAAGGATGTCCCTACTGGGGAGCTTCCAAGGAACATGCTTCTATCTGTGGATCGTCATCTTGTACAAACAATTGTACCTGGAACCCGATTGACAGTCATGGGAATTTACAGCATATTTCAAGCATCCAATTCAGCGGCAGCGTAAGTCTTAAGTTGTTATATACTTCTATGATTGGTAACAAAGGCTATCTGTTAGTACTGAAAGCAGCGTGTGCTTGTGTCTTTTGGCAGTCAAAAAGGAGCAGTTGCTGTCAGACAGCCATACATCAGGGTTGTGGGAATAGAGGAAGCTAATGAGGCTAATTCTCGTGGTCCTGCTGCTTTTACTGCAGAAGAGGTGAAGCCTGAATGGTTAATAATTTGTTTAAGATTATATGCCTTAGATGATTCTATTGCTCTCTATCTTACTTGGTAATTGAACGAAAAGGACATGATTGCAGCCGGCTTTTATCTTTTTCTAATTCAGATTTGATTGTTAACACTTGTCATTGCTAATTAGTAAGCTATACGTTTGTTACGGTAAAATGTTTGCAAATCTAAATTGGCATTTTCACTGGACCAAACTTGCATCTGTTTCAGATATTCCTTTTTAATAACATACAGCGGTAAATATGATGATAAATTGTTTTCTTCTAATTTGTGGCTTACTTTTCAATAATCATTCTGGTTGCTTTGTAGATAGAGGAGTTCAGAAAGTTTGCTTCTGAGCCAGATTCGTATGAAACTATATGCTCTAAAATTGCTCCCTCAATATATGGCCATGATGATGTGAAGAAAGCTGTGGCTTGTCTTTTATTTGGAGGATCAAGGAAGGTATATGGTGAACTCTTGATCTTGTCTTCTGAAATGTAAAATTTAGATATCTAATATTTATTCCCAAATTCAGGAGTTGCCAGATGGTGTTCGTCTAAGGGGTGATATCAATGTCTTGCTTTTGGGTGACCCGTCTACTGCTAAATCACAGGTTTGGTTCATTTATGCTGGAACAAAGGGACATTTTTGTTCTTTGCATGGATCTTTGGTTACTTAACATTCAGTTTTGTTTCACAAGTATCTTTTCATTCATGCAGTTTCTAAAGTTTGTTGAGAAGACGGCACCTGTTGCAGTCTATACTTCTGGAAAAGGTTCTTCTGCCGCTGGTCTTACAGCTTCTGTGATTCGCGATAGTAGCTCAGTGAGTTCTTGAATGTCTGATTTTATGTAGTGATATCTTTGCATCTTTAACTTCAGTTTCTTTATGCTTGGATTTTCACTGCAATCAGTTCTAAATTTCAACTAAGAGTTTGCCAATTATAATGCAGCGTGAGTTTTATCTGGAAGGAGGAGCCATGGTTTTGGCAGATGGGGGAGTCGTCTGCATAGATGAATTTGACAAAATGAGGGCAGAAGACAGGTAAGTTTCGTTCATACAATTGCTTGATTAGCTTTACTAGCCATTCTTAGCAGTGCAGTCCCTAAAAATTTACTTGTATTGGTTCTTCAGGGTGGCCATTCATGAAGCTATGGAGCAACAAACTATTTCCATTGCCAAGGCTGGGATAACAACTGTTCTTAACTCCAGAACTTCTGTGCTTGCAGCAGCTAACCCTCCATCTGGGCGTTATGATGACCTCAAGGTCCACCTTGTTTTTCCTAGTTATTTCTATCTGGTCTACAGTATCACTTTTAAATTTATATGACTAACAAAACCTGTTTATGACAGACTGCCCAGGATAATATTGATTTGCAGACAACAATACTTTCTAGATTTGACCTGATATTTATAGTGAAGGATATCAGGATGTACAGCCAAGACAAGGTAAGCAGTAGTTGCCTCATTCAACTAGAGTGCTCACCTGTTTGTTGTTTCATTCAATTGGGGATATTCTCTTTGCAGCTTATTGCTAGTCATGTTATTAAAGTTCATGCCTCTGCTGAAGCTGCTTCCACTGATTTAAAATCCTCCAAAGAAGAGAACTGGCTGAAAAGGTAACGCCACGAGGTGGCTAATCTTTAATTTTTCACAAAGGAGTTCTATATGGCCAAAAATTTCTGAAAACATGCCTGAGTTACATGCTTGCAGATATATCCAATATTGCCGAACTGAATGCCATCCTCGTTTATCAGATTCTGCAGCCACTATGCTGCAGAACAACTATGTTAAAATCAGACAGGTACATTTATTCATACTTAATAGTCTTTCAATGGTGGTGCCCACAGAAAGTAGATGATTAGCTTCAAAATCCAATCCTTCAATTTTAGATGGTCAGAACTCATTCTCTCTTTGCATTATGGGTTGCAGGATATGAGGCGGCAGGCAAATGAATCAGGAGGTTCAGCTGCAATCCCAATTACTGTAAGGCAGCTGGAAGCTATAATAAGGTTGAGTGAGGCTCTTGCAAAAATGAGATTGTAAGTAAATATTTCATCCAAGTTTTACATGGCTAAGCCTTGCATCTTTTACATCCCTTGGGCTGGCCTCTGAATCAACAAGTGTCAAGCTTCAAGTCATTAAGCTACACTAAAAATATAGGTTAGAAAACCTAGCAAATTGCCTTAAGCAGCGTCAAACCTCCATTTGTTGAATTTCAGATGTAGAAATGGTAAAAATGTTAATGGAGTTCAAAATTGCTTGTTCATTCGTGAGTTTCAAAGATCACGTGAAGTTTGTAACCAGGTTATCTTCCATGAAGAAGGCATTACATTGTTTCAGCTCAATAAATTACATGTACATTTGGTTCAGTGGCTCTGGGTGCTCATTTGCAGAAATGAGATCACAAGTTGGACTCTTCACTAGCATTGGCCACTAGGGGTGTCTCCCACTCAAGCCGCCCAGGACCCAAGGGATTAGGCTGGACTAGATACCTAGATACCCTCAGTTATTAAAAAAATAAAAATAAAAAATACTTGAGCTATGAACGTGAAATCAGATTTTGTTATAACGACAAATTATGAATTTTCTTTTCACTAGTTTGCTGTATGTCTGAAAAATGAATTCAGGTCCCATTCAGCAACTGAAGGCCATGTTTTAGAAGCAATCAGGCTCTTCAATGTTTCCACGATGGATGCTGCAAAATCAGGAATCAACCAACATATAAACATGACTGCTGAGATGGCAAATGAGATAAAGGTCTGTGATAGCTGATGCTTCCTTATCTAATTGTCTAATTATTCTGTTCATTCTCCATTAGTGTATAAAAGTTGAAGTATGGATCTTCGGATTTATTAACAGCAAGCTGAGACACAGATAAAGAGGAGAATGGGAATTGGAAGCCACATATCAGAGAGAAGGCTGATTGATGACCTAACCAGAATGGGAATGAACGAGTCCATGGTAACTTAGTCCAGTGCCCTTTACTCTCATTTGTTTTTCTTTTTTT